>RJWT010054237.1:0-10316 GCA_004365215.1 Cuniculus paca
ACCTCTGTGATCCAACCAGACACATCCAAAAGTGTGTTACACCACTTCCCCAGCTGAATCTCAAAGGCAATCAATTTTACACTGCATCCTAACCATATCTACCTTCTACACAACCTTCAGAATGTTTGTCGAAAATAATAAATGATACTAGCATTATATAAAACATAATGTATGAGAAATATATTTGAACACAACCACATTGCCAATGACACCTCTCAAAATTAAAATTAATTCCTTAATACCTCCTTTCATCTCAAAACTAGCACTTTACAGTTATCATGATCCTATCAATATCCAAACAAGCTTTGTCTGTGCCAAAATAGTATTTTAATGGCTGATATTTCTTGCTAAGTAGAAGAGAGAGGTGGCACCACAATATCTAGCACAGTGCAGACACAATGGAAGACAGGCTGTAAAGATTAGGTGTCCCTTTCTACAAGCATCATATCAGGCCTCAGACTGGTAAGATATGCCAAATACAAGGTGTGTGATATTAGAAATTTCTCAGCCTGTCTGACCCTATTCTCTATTTATAAAATGGTAGCTTTACAGATCTGTGTGTGTATTTGTGTGTGTATATATTTTGCATGATTCTTAAAAGTAACTAACATTACTTCATTAATTCCTATAGATGTGTTTTTCTTTGTGTGTGTAATGTATGCCTTGTCCTAGACTATCAAGAAAACCAATTGCAGGAAAGCTATCTCTTTTGAATCTTACAGAAAGGAGGTATTTCCAGATAGACATATTAGCTCAGGTCAAATTAAAATATGTTCTAAGTAAAGTCTTTTTGCTGCACCCTTTCAATATGGAAAGGACGGAGAAAGGTATTGGTAAATGTTAACACTAGCTACAAAGTCTATGTGAGCCTAAACACATGACATGAATATTCCACTTATAAGAGTGCATAACAGCTACAATGCTAGAATGTGTTAGGTGTCTACAAAATCCAGTTGAGTGGATGTTTTAACATTGGCCCTAATTGCAACTCTAGAAAATTTGTATTCATTCAATAAAAGATATTAGAGTGCCATCTAGTGATCACTCTGCATGAAGTGCAGACACATGACCCTCAGAAACCTAGCAAGTATAATACCACTGATAGATGCACAAAATAGCAAAAATCATGAGTCTTACCTAATTTTGTTACTTTAAAACCTTAAATTTATTTTTATACTGAAATTGAGTTCTTTTTAACAGTATGAACTATTATATGCCTACTAGCTATTTTTCTGAGATTTTGTCTTTAGTAATATAACACCATTAATATCTGACAAAACCTTAGATTGAAAACAAGATCCTAATAAAAGGAAAAGAGAACACTAATGGAGGATGGTAGTAATAATGACTAATATATTTTGGCTGTCTGCTCTCTTTTGTGGTGCTGGTGACCAAACCTATGGCTTCTCACATGCTAGGTAAGCACTTGACCACTGAGCTACAGACCTAGGCCCTAGATGTCACCTGTGTCAGTTAGTGTACTTTTCACATTACCATTTAATAAAGATAATTTCATTATCAGTGGAATTATATGAATGGAGTGCTAATAATTGCTGGTAAATGTATAAGACATAGATATAATATTTTAAAATAACATGGGGTTGATTGCATGCTACCTGATTTCATAGTATATCAGTGATGACAACCATCAAACTAAAGTATAAAACAGATAATGAAATATAATATTTATCTCCTGGTGAACCTATAATTGAAACCATCTCAGATTCTTGTATCACAACTTGTAGTTATAGCTGAAATTGATACAAACACCAACCTTACCAAATTATATAGAAATATGTCCTTATGAAAGGACATTGTTTTTGAAATATTCCATTAACTAATAAAAATATTGGCATCTATTTTATGCTAGACCACAGTTCCTCAACCTTTGGTCAGGTAATTCTTTTCATGGGGGCAGGAGCTGTTGTTCTCCAAATTGTAGTATGAAAATTATCTTCAATCACCCATTCCCAGGATCAGAGTGATAAAATGTGTGTGATGGTCCTTTAAACAAGCCTTCTGTTAAGAATCCTCTGTTAGTAACCCTTCTTATTTTTAATATAGATTCATACCACAATGCTATCGAAAATGTTGGACACTTACAGATAGTGAGGTAGCACACTTGTGAATAAAACCATGTCCTTATTCTTTTACATACATACTCTAATGTTAGTGGATTCGTTACTTTGAGTAAAACATTTGAAAATTACTTCATGGTAGAAATTTATTTCAACATTATATCATTTATTTCCTGGTAGAAACTTTTCTACAGAGATCATTACAAGCAAGACTCCTCTATATTTGTGAAGGCTAATCATTGTTTATGTTCATAGTCTAGATTTCAAATTTTGTGTCTTAATTTATATCATTTTTAGAGAATTGGTACTTAATTCTAGGTGAGACATTTTAATGAACTACCAACAAAAAGTAGACAATTAGCTCCTAAATATACTTTTGAAAACAGAAAAGTTGATTTATTTAACAAATTCTGAGTCTCACTTTCTCCCTTAGAAAACAAAAGACAGTATACACTGTTTTGGTATTAATCAGGAAGCTCATAAGACCCTACTGAACTAATGAGCTTAGAGATAATTTATTTGCAAAGGTCAAGAAAGATGTGCATTGCAGAAGTTCATGCAACTTTCCATTAAAATACACATCAATTTACAAAAAGATAGCTATTATCAACAGCACTGAAGGAAGACCTTGGGTCATAGCCTGAGCAAAATTATCCACTATCTTCCTGGTCTTTTCATGTTTTTCAAAGTATTTTACCAATCCTTACTAAATAAAGTATTCCATTTTTATTTTTCTAAATTCTGTTTTTGTTTTTGACCTTTCATCTTTGCCAAAAACAAGAAGACACAAAGAAAATGGAATGTATTATCAAATTGAACTAATTCAATTACTGTATAAATTTACCCTTAAACAGCTACTCAATACTAAACAGAAGTATATTACCTGGTGTGGTACATTATAGGGTTCTAAATGGCTCTGCCTAACTCTACATTCATTAAATTTAATGCAGTTTTCCAAAATAAAACAAGAATCTTTTATGATGAGGCAAAGTAACAAAAAGATTCATGTCTGTGAACTGAATTTATAAAGGCTTGAACATTTATTCTCAGTTGATTTAAAGGGCAAAACAAATGAAGGATACTAAAAATTTATTCTACATGCCAAATACTAAGTATAGATGAGTCTTATAAAAGCTTTTAAATGTCCATAAGTATCCTTTTAGAAAATGAAGTTTCTGTGGTCAAATTAAAAACTCACCTCATTTCAACTGCTTTGTGTGTTCATATTCTGGCATATTGAGTTTTCTTTAAGAGAAGCATGAATTTACTTTGTAGCATGGAGAAACTTTCTATTGGTAATTACAAGCTCAATGCTGCCTTGTCTCATGAAACATGTTATTAACTGTTAATCCACACAACACCCCTTGTTAAATAGGTCATTATTATTATCGTCCCTTTCCAGCTGAGGAAACACACCAACAGAGGTCACAGAGTGAGTCAGGGCCAGGATTAGCAATGAAAAGCACCCAGTTGTCAGTGCTTTCCTTGGTCCACCTGGCCACGTTTACTAGGTGAGATGGTCTGCCTGGACAGCCACAAAGAACGGGAGCTGGCCCAGGACTTGTATAACCAAGCTCCTAATAAAGGCAGCCTTGTGCAGTCCTTGCCTCTGGATTTTATACAAGCTACCCTAAAGTTGAACTGGTGGGGTTGTTACTAATATTCTTGACCTAAATCCCTTACTATTCTTCACCTCATGTTACCATCACTACGAAAACCCTGTGAGTTTACCTGTGGTTTGCTCTACTTTGAACCCATTTGTGAGGAGAGAAAGGCAAATAGTACTGAGGGGATTTCTTGACCTGGGGTGATATTTCTGGAGGGACTGAAATCTATAATTTTCTGGAAATAATTAAATCTAATTTATAATCTTTGCCTTTACTTATCTAAATGTTTGAGAAAAATGAATGCACATGTACTAAAAGTGATTTGAAATTCTAGACTGTGACTAAGGTATAGGTAATAAATATGAGCTATTATATTTTATGACATATTGATAGACAATGAAACTATGACTTTTATAAATATTTCAACTTCTAATAAAGAAGCTTTTCACTGTAGCAAGCATATAAATCTTTAAAAAATATGATTAAGTGGACGCTATTACCTACAGTGATGGAAAAATGCTTACAAACATAAAAGCAAATGAAAAGACTTACTTTTGTTGAGATAATGTAGCTTGCACTGTCTTTGAAATGTGGACGGCGTAAGTTACCAGCAATATTTATCAAAAATATATTCTTATTTTAATTGATCGAATATCTCACTAGGAAATAAAGACATTTCATCATATTATGATTGATCATTGCTAAATTATTCTATTAATATTATATAATATTTAATACAATAGGTAGAATTGATAACATTTGTGAACTATTTTTGTTTTACATAATTAAATATGGTCCAAGTCAGGTTTTCTGTAATTTAGATGAAATGGAAAAACATTCCCCAGGGGAAAAATTAATAAAATATACAAAAGCAAGCAGAAAAAAGAACTAGAAATTTGAATTAGCCTGATATTTAAAAAAACAACTGAATATAATATCAATAACCTTCACACATGAATGAATAATGGTAAGATAAAAAACAAACCTGGCCCAAGTGACTCCACTGTTGAATTTTTCCAAACATTTTTTAACAAAGACAATAATTTTATGCAAACATTTTCTGTGACTAGACAAGGAAGTAACAATTCAGAGCTTGCTCGACAACATCATCATTGCTTTTAATCTAAAATTTAAAAAGAACATCATAAGAAAGGAAAATGACAGGCAAATTTCTTTTAGAAATATAATTGAAAATTCCTAAGCAAAATATGAGCGAGCCAAGTAAGACAGATAACAAATCCAAGGCAAGTTGGCTTTATTTTAGGCTTCCAAAAGGAATTCAGCATTTGGAAAGCAGTCAGTCTAATTAATCACATCCAGAGAACAAAGGACAACAATGATATAATCATCCCAAAAGATGTGGAAAAGTCTTGGTTAAAATTCAATATTCTCACATAATAAAAACTTAGCAAAGTAGGAATAGAAGAGAATCTTCTTAATCTAATAAAAAATATCTATTAAAGTTTATAATAAATATCGTTTAAATGATATTGAAACTTCTCACCAAGATTGTGAATATAGTAAAGGCAACTCATAGCACCACTTCTATTCAACTTGGTACTGAATTCCCTGACCTACACAATACTTCATATAAAGAAATAAGAATTATTAGATTTAAAAAAATAAATATATGGACACTGTAAATGCTATGATTATGAACACAAAATATCCCAAACCATCCCTAGATAAAATGTTAAAAATCATAAGTAAGTTAGCATATCTGACTTGATTAGAAACTCAAAATTTTGAAAACAAAGTTTTAGGGTTTGCATCAATCGCATCAAATTCCTCGGTGTAAATATAATGCCAAAATGCACAAAATCCTTGCACTCAAAATTGCCAAATATTACTGAGAAAAATGATGGAATGACAAAATAAAGGAATTGATCAAAGATTGCAGATATATTAATTCTCCACAAAGTTTTATATAGATTTAGTGCAATATCGATTGAAAGTATTGCATTCATTTTGTAAAAACTGATATGTTCATTTAAAAATTCAGATGGACATGCAAGGTGCCAAAATGAAGCGAGGCAAAGTCAGAGTATTTACAATATCAGAGAGCTAGACCTATCAAGCATTTACAATAATTAAGACTTTATGCTATCAATATAAAAATACAAAAGCTAACTAATGTAATAAAATGCATTCTAGAAACAGTTCTACACATAGAAAAATTATGGTAAGGATGGCTGTGTATCATACTGTGGAAAACTGAGCTTTGTACCCTCAGCACATAAAGAGGAGTCCCAAATGTATGTAGATTGAAGTACACATTATGAAACAAGAAAAAAACATAAAAGATAGTATATGTGGATACCTTTATGATCAATATAGTAACATTTCTTAAATGGCATGTAAGATGACTAACCAAAAGATAACAGTTGATAAATTCTAACTCATAAAAATTGAGATATTCTATTTATACAAATACCCAATGAAGACAATAGTTTAAAGGGCACAGTGAAAGAAAATGTTTGAAATATATATGGTATATATGTAAACATATATAGAGAAATCATATGTGGGGAATATAAATGAATATATAAAAAACAAAAGTTCAAATTAAGCAAAAATTCAAATAAAAAAGAGAGATGTCAAGAGAAAAGATCAATAGAAAATATGGGGAAAATATTTAAATAAGCATTTCACAAAAAGCATGTCCAAATATCTAATAGTCACAAATAAAAGGCTCAACACTATTCACTACAGCACATACCAATGAAAATCAAAATGTGACACTATTATATACATGCCAGAAAGAAACACTGGGTGTCAAATACTGCCAGTAAAAATGAAGATCAGTGCAATCTTTTTAGTCAGCTACCTGAGATTGTCTCCTAAACCAAAACATACAAACACTCAAGTCCCAGCAATTACACTGGATATGCAAACCATGAATATTCAATACTGAAAATATGTCCAAATCAGTTAACAACATTATTATCTAATTTAGTAAAAAAATAGGAAACAACTCAGTTATCTACCATCCACAGAATATTCCATTGATAAAATGGAATATAACATGGTAATGAATATGAATAATCTACTTGTACTGGAGATGGCATACATTTTGGTGAAAGAAGTTACCATAAAAATAAAATACGAATGAAATGATTAGATTTATACACATATCTTTTGCAAGTAAAACACGTATATAACTGTCTCATACACACTTCTGTGATGAAAGTTGAAATATTTGTTCTCTTTGGAGGTGGAAGAAGAGAGTGATGTATCAGAGTAGTAACACAGAAGTTTCTGGTAATATTCCATATCTTGATTGCCAGTGGTTATGATGGTGTGATATTTATACATAAAAAGAGTTAAGCTGGTTACAGAATAGTCAATATTCTATGTACAAACAAAATTATTGGCCATTGTATACTAATAGAAAAATCAACCAAAAGTCAAATATTACTTCAGAGATATATGATTCATATTTGTCTCCTTATTTATGATTTTTATACCATTACTGTATACTCAAGTGTCAAATTCTATCTGAGCAGATCAAGGTAAAGCTAAGAAAAAAACCATTGCCTAATCCTTTCAAATTTCAATGATTTCTATCCAATTTTGATTACTTACAAACATGTATTTTCTCACTAAGCATTGTTCACAGATGCTATATTTAGACAACATAAAAATTATTTCACGTAGGTACATATGCTTTTCTCAAAACCAGACAACTATTTCACAAATAAATCCTCAAATCATAAAGATCAACTCAGCCAGCATATCACCACTATTATGAAAGTAAATCCAAAGTACATATTTATCTTGCCATGAACCAAATTCAAAATACTCAGGCCATCTGTAGTAAACTAGAGTGTGTTTTATTCCCTTATCGGTTTAAAACACCAGAGGTACCTCTTCATGCAATTGGTTGCAGCAGAAGCCAAACGCGTAAATGAAACAGCAAATTATAAAGCCACCAGTACTACCTCCCATTTATATACCCTGCCCTGTTATCAAATATCATGCTCCAGCAACCCTCCTCTTGCCTTGGTGGCCAAGCGTTTTAATTTCAAGCACTCTATCTTATAATAATAAAATAAAATTCACCAACTTCTCTAATTCTGCTTCCTAGATTCAGTCACAAATATTCTTTAGCTTTGCATACTGTTACCCACGTCCTCAGCTAACTTCATTATGGTCGCTTTGATGATTAATTTCTTTATGGTTAATCAACGCCTTAGAGGCCTACCCCCAGATAATTCCATGCTTACCCACTCTAGTTTATTTTTAACCCACCCAACTGTTTTACCAAATTTTGGATGAAAGACAAGCATGTCTCATTGTGATGGACATTATCATTACCTACGTTGCTACAAGCACCAATGGACTCAGAATTTTCATTCATTGATCCACTTTATAACCTAGAATTAAGAGTGTAAGAAATTTCTCTTTTTCACTTAAGTATTTCATATCATAGAGGCATAACCTTCTCTGATTCACGTATTGATAAGTATTTGAAAACAGTGCAATAAATATAATCCAATATTTTAGCAGCAATTTAGAGAACTAAAAAAAATCACTGAATGTGACATAAATCACATTCCAAAAGAATATATTTATTTACATAAACATTTATATTTTATTTATAAGAATATTTGCATTTATTAAAACATAACTATAAATAAGTACATGAATAAAAGAAAATCTACACAAGTACACAGTTAATACTGACAAACACAGAAATAAATGGAAAAATTTTATAAACCCTGGAAAACTGGGTTGTACTATTTAACAGAGAGATTCCCCAAAATATTCTAGAAGAACTATAGGAGAAATGTTTTTGTAGGAAAAAAAGTAGGAAAATAAATTATTTTAAAAATACTTGCCTTTGTTATATTCTTATGTCTTAAAATTTGAGTACATTTTTGTGCATTTTATACTTGTACAACTTATAGTGATAGACTCTACATGAAGATTTAATTTATACGTGTATTATGCATAAGTAGAACATTATGAACAAGATTTTACTGTTCATAATACCAATTTTTGTGACAACTGACAGGCTACAATTCTTTACCAGTATGATGCTTGGTAGGCTATATTTCATTGTACATATAAATATAAATACATGCATACAAAAATACACATATGTATTATATACATACATGAGTTTACATTTCCACTCTTTGTTAATCAGAAAGGCACAGTATTTTCGGACATTTAAGAGAGTATGCCACATTAGTGTAGAACTTTTGAAGCAAGACCCTGAGACTTCAGAACATCTCAGAAATTCAAAGGGTCTGTGAGATTACTGACATGTATGAAATATTTTACATGTACTTATTTATGTATAACTGCATACATTTCACCAAAAGCATTTCAAGCACAAGCCTCCTTATTCAATTTCATATTATTTTTTCTGGCTTACTGTGCAAAAAAAGAAAGAAAGAAAGAAAGAAAGAAAGAAAGAAAGAAAGAAAGAAAGACTTCTTCCTCCACTTTTTGCACAAAATCTGAACTCAGAAAAATCTATAGTCAATAACTCTTCAAAGTTAAAGTTTTACATATCAAATTTGGAAAAATGTTGAGTTAGATCAAGCCTCAAGTTTAATTTTCATAGTGTAAATACTTCAAATGTAATCAGTTTTGCTAAGCCCATTTAGAACTATTTCAAGAGCAGTAGCACATAACTAAACTTATACCTTGTCTTTCAAAGCCCAAATGGCTTCATGCAGTCATTGTTGAATCGAATATTTTGACTAACTGTATCATATTGACATTATCATTTAAACAACTATCAAGAACAAAGTGAATTTTATTGACCTTTGCCAATCTTACTGAGTTTTATTTTGGGGGGTATAGTAGGGAATTGAATCCAGGTCTTTTGCCTGAGCTACATACCCAGTCTCTTCCCTTCTCCTCTCCTCCCCTCCCTTCCCCTTCCTTTCCCTTCTCTTTTCTCTGTTCTCTTTTTGCTTCTCTTTTTTTTCTTCTCTTTGAGACAAGGTGTTCCTAAGTCATTTGCTTGAACTTGAAATCCTCCTGCTTTTGTTGACTAATTTAAGGAAACATACAAAGAAATACCACAAAGAAATTTCACTTGTTGTAGTACCTAGTAAACAGACTTCGAGACTGAAGCTTTGTCTTAGTTATTTTTCTCTAGTTGCTGAGACAAACTACCAGATGCCCAAAATTAAGGAAGGGAAGGTTTGTTTAGCTCACAGTTTGTAGAGGTTTCAGCCTGTAATCATCTGGCATGGCAGAGGGGCAATACTTCATGGCGGTGGTGAAAGGCAGCAAAAGCAAGTAAAGCAAAAGGTGGTGGGGAGCAAGCCTCTTTTCCTGCCTTATATTGTATGCAGGCTACCCAGCCTAGGGTGAGTGTAGCAGTCACACCACCTCTGTGCACGCCTCTTGCACAGGCTCAGGATATTTGTAAAGTGAGGACTCTGGCCCAGGATTGAGTCAGTTAAACTTCTAAACTTCTCAAGTTGACACAATGTATCAACCATTACAGGCTTATACACATTTACTTTCTTGCAAGTAATTTTGGGATCAACACCAGCCTCAGTCAAGGAGGGAAATTGCACTGAGATGCATTTACAGTGAAAGATAGTCCTAATTCGGGAGCTCTAGAATCTAGAATGGATTTTTAGAGTTGTCCAGAATTGGAACG
>RJWT010054238.1:0-10311 GCA_004365215.1 Cuniculus paca
TTTCTGGATCCATGTGAATTTTAGCATTACTCTTTAGTTCTGTGAAGAATACTGTTGGCATTTTGATTGTGACTGTATCAAATCTATTTATCAGTTTTGAAAGTATGGTCATTTTGACAGTATCGGTCCCACCTATTCTGGACCAGGGGAGAGTTTTCCATTTTCTAATGTCCTTTTCCATCTCTTTTTATCAGGGTACAGCAAAACCTTGGTTTGTGAGCATAATTTGTTCCAGAAAAATGTTTATAATCTAAACCACTTGTATATCAAAATGAATTTCCTCATAAGAAATAATGGGAACTCAGATAATTCATTCCACAACTCAAAAATATTTGTATAAAAATGGTTGCAATACTGTAACATGATACAAAATAGTAAAGAAAATACACAATATAAAGAAAAATTTCATAGTTAGTGTGAGGGGAATGACAGGAGGGTTGGTTATTGTGTAGAATGACGTTTCCTATCACCAGTGGAATCCCTGAAATCTGCTGGTTCAATGTAATCTTTTTCTTTTGGTGCAACTTTAACAAAAAACAATGCAATGACACATATTTTTGCCTCCTTTTGAGGATTTTATGGAAATGTGGCATTGCATTGTCTCTAAACAGATTGTATGCACTGTCATGGCCTTTTTTAGGTGAGGCTTTTCTACAAAATTTTGCACTGTTTCCCACATTTTATACATCACCCTAATCACTTGAAGTGAAAGATTCCTCTGCCTTTTGCTCCACTTACTCCGCAGATGAAATTTTTTCTATAGCTTCTTGCTGATCACTCACAATCCCACAAGAGAAAGAACCACTGACTCAATTGTAATCATGTGACACTTGGTGTCATACTACTCCTATTCCAAGACATTACTTTTTTTTTTTGGCATCACCGGGGTTTTTTCTTGCGGCACCGGGGTTGAACTCACGACTTTACGCTTGCCAGGCAGGCGCTTAGACCGCTGAGCTAGATCCCCAGCCCTGGTGTTTTTGAGACAGGGTCTCACTATGCCGTTCAGGCTGGCCTTGAGCTCACTTTTTAGCCCAGGCTGGTCTTGAACTCACAATGATCCACCTGTCTCAGCCTCCCGAGTGCTGGGATCACAGGCGTGAGCCACCACGCCCGGCTTGCAAGACATTTCTTATCAAGTTAAAATTTAATACAAATGTTTGCTTATCTTGCAGAACACTTGAAAAACAAGTTACCCACAACCCAAGGTTTTACTGTGCTACAGTTTTAAATATAGAGATTGTTTGCTTTCTTTTTAGGCTAACTCCTGAGTACCTAATTATTCTTGGAACTACTCTGAATGGTATCATTTTCTCAATGTCTTAGTAAGTTCATTATTGGAGTACAGGAACACTATTGATTTTTGTTTGTTGGTTTTGCATCCTGCAATCTTGCTAAATTGATTTATTAGTTCTAGGAGTATTTTGGTTCAATTTTGGAAGTCTTCTAAGTAAAGGGGAGTGTCATCTATAAATAAGTAGAGTTTGATTTCTTTTTTCCTATACATATTCCTTTTGTTTCTTTCTCTTGCCTGATTTTTCTGGCCTGATTTTTCAGTACTATAATGAACAGAAGTGGTGATAGTGTAATCACTAGAAGAAAAGTTTTCACTTTTTACCCATTTATTATGATAACAGGAGTGGATTTCTCATAAATAGATTTTGTCAGATTGAGATAAGGTCTTATGTACCTATTTTCTTCTGAGATTTCATCATAAAAGGTTGTTGGATTTTGTTAAAGGCTCCTTCTGCATCTATTGAGATGATCGTGTAGTTTTTGTTTTTGTTTCTATTTATGTGATGTATTACATTTACTGATCTGTGTTGAACCATCCTTGCATCCCTGGGATGAAGCCTGTTTGACCATGATGCGTGAACTTTTAGATGATTTGTTGAATTCTGTTTGCCAGTATTTTTTGAGGATCTTTGTTTCTACTTTCATGAGTGAGATCAGTTTTGCTTTTTGTTTTTAGTTGAGTCGTTGTCTGATTTTAGAGTCAAGGTAATCAAGCTTCCAGGAATGAGTTTGACTGTGTGCCTTCCCTTTCAATTTCATTAAAGATTTTGGGTACTAGTATTAGATCTTTTTGAAGTTTATGTAGAATCCAGTGGTGATTTGATGGGGTCCTGGATTTTTTTTAAGTTCATAGGGTTTTTTAATTACTGTTTTCATTTGATTGTCTTTTATTGGATTATTTAAGTTTTTACATTTTCTTGGTTCTATATTGGCAATTCATATATATCGGGGAATCTGGACACATTTCTTCTGGATTCCCCAAATTATTGATTACAGATTTTTGAGGTAATTACTAATAATCTTCTGGATTTTGGTGGTATTTATTGTAATTTCAACTTTTTTATTTATAGTTGCATTGATAAGGGTCTTTTCTTTCCTTCTTTGGTAAGATTGTTTAAGAGTTTGTCTATTTTGTGTATTGTTTCAATGATCCAGCTCTTCAATTCATTGACACTTTGTATAATTTTTAATGTCAATTTTATTAATTTTGGCTTTGATCTTTATAATTTCCTTCCTAAGGATTGGATTTATATTGGTCTTGCTTTTCTAGGACCTTTAGATATACCATTAGGCTATGTACTTGGGCTTGGTCCATTTTTCTGGTGTGAGCATTTACAGCTATAAACTCCCCTCTTGGAATCATTTTCATTGTTTCCCACAGGTTCTGGCATGTTGTGTTGAAATTATCATTTGATCCTAGACATGTTCTAATTTATTCCTTGATAACTTTGTGATGCACTTGATACAGGGGAATGAAACTTCCAACCCACTATGTCTGGTATGAGTTTGTGTTCTCTAAAATTGAAGAATGAATTTTAGGAACAACAGAGGTTAAGAACAGAATATATATTTATTGGGAGAAAGAAAGAAAGCTTCTGTCAGAGAGACAGAAGGGGTCCTGAGTGGGTTGCCAGAGATTCTGTCATTTTTAGGGACTTTTTATAGAGTAGATGGGTCCAAGGTGGGGAAGAATGAGAATTCCTAAGGTGGGCATAAGGTGGGAAAGAACTATGGTTAACCAATAAGATTAATTGTTCAGGTAAAATTGATTAAGTCTGGGACAAATGGGGAAGGAGTCTCGTAGCTAGTGAGAGAGCAGTGACTCTTCCCTAGGGGGTCGAGACAGGTGACTCCTAGCTTCCTCAGGGATCTACAGACCTATTTAGAATATCAGTCCTCAGAAAGTAGGTGCATTTGTTTGATCTGCTGTCCCAGGTCCGGCCCACAGCAGGAGGTGTTCCTCTCCTTTATGGTTGCAGGGTATCTAGGTTTTTGCATGGGCTCCTTGGAGGACCTGGCCCTGTCTGACTGCCTATAATAATTCTAACTATCTCAGCATCCTGCAACACACTGATTATTCAAGAGTGTTACTTAGTGTTCATGCATTTGCATGGTTTCTGTGGCTAGTTTTGCCATTGATTTTTAGTTTCATTTTACTAGAATCTGATAATACACATAGAATAATTTTGATTCATATGAATTTATTTAAAAATGCTTTATGGACTATGTGGTTTACTTTGGAAAAAGTTCCATGTGCTGTTGAGAATATGTATTCTGATTTTTTTGGGTAAGTGCAATCTCTAGATATTTAAGTCCATTTAATATAGCAGAAAGAAACTCCCACCCTGCTAAATGTCTAGTATGAGTTTGTGTTCTTTAAAATCAAAGAATGAATTTTTGAAACAACAGAGGTTAAGAACATAATACATTTATTGAGAGACAGAAAGCTTCTATCTGAGAGAGAAAGGAGTCCTGAGTGGTTTGCTGAGGACCCTGCCTTTTCTAGAGAATTTCATAGAGCAAAACCCCAAGGTGAGGTCCAAGTTGGGGAAAAAATGAGAAATCACAAGGTGGGCATGAGGTGAGAGAACTATGGTCAACCAATAAGATCATGAGTATAATTGCTCAGGTAAAATTTATTAAACTAGGGACAAATGAGGAAGTGAGTCACATAGTAAGCAGGGTCTCTTCCTGTAGGGCATTGGGTTAGTGGCTCCTTCTGGCTTCCTTAGAGTGATAGATACCTATTTAGAATATCAATCCCTGGTTTATCCTTAGGAAGTATGTGGGTGCATTTGTTTTATCTTTTGTCTTGAGGTCTGGCCCACAGTGGAGATGTCTGCCTCTCCCACGGTTACAAGGTACCTGGTGTTTTGCATCAGCTCCTTCGAGAGTTCAGCCCTGTCAGACTACCTATAAAATTTCTATCTAACTCAGCTGCCTGTAACACATTTGTTCAAATGTGTGGCTCAGTTCTGATATTTCTTTTATTTTTGGTGTAGTTTATCTATTACAATAGTGGATCATCAAAGCCCCCCACTATAACTATGTTGATGTTTTCCAATCTTGTATGTCCAGTAGTGTTTAGTTTATGAAGTTGGGTGCTTTGTCTGAAAATAGGATAGTAACTCTTGCTTATTTTGGGGGTCCTTTTGCACAGAATATTGATTTTCATCCTTCCATTTTATTCTGTAAAGTTCTTCTTGGGTTAACTGTGTTTCTTGTATATACCATACTGGTTTTTCTTTTCTTTTCTTTTTTTTTTTTCCGGCACCAGGTATAGAACTCGCAACCTCATGCTTGCCAGGCAGGCACTTAGGCCACTGAGCTAAATGCCCAGCCCCTGGTTTTTCTTTTTTTTTTTTCAATCCAATAGTCTGTGTCTTTTAACTGGGGAGTTGAAGCCATTCACATTGAGAGTTACTGCTGAATTATATCGAACTAATTATGCCATTGTATTATTTTTCTGTTTCTTATTCCTTTTTTATTCCATTTTGCTTAACTGCTCACCCTATCTAGTATATTCATTCCATTAGACCTTTTGATATTGTTATCTTCATTGTCTGATTTTGGGATATACTTGAGAATTTTTTGGAGTATAGTTTGGTGGTCATAAATTTCTTAAGGTGATATTTGTCACTGAAAAACATTATTTCTCCATCAATTTTGAAAGTTTCTTTTAGGACTTGAAACACTTCATTCCAAGATCTCCTGGACTTTAAGGTTTATTTTGAGAAATCTGCTGTAAATCAAATTGATATACTTTTAAAAGTAATTTCTTGCTTTTCTCTAATCAGCCCATGTGTCAAACTTCTGGGATTTTGATTCTGATGTGTCATGCAGCTCTTTTCTGATCCTGGCTACTTGGGGTTCTGAGATATATATATATATCAAAATCTTTCCCCATAAATAAAATTTTTTGCTATTATTTCTGCAAATAATTTTTATATCTTTCATCCTATTTTCTGATTTTTTTTTACTAATTTCAATTAATCATAGATTAGTCTTTGTATTATCTAGCCACTGTTGGACCCATTTTCATATGTTTTTGTTTTTTAAGTGTGTCTGAGTATGGTCACCTGTATCAATCAGCCTTATATTCTAATTCTGACACTCTGTCCTTGTATTGGTCACTTCTGCTGTTCATATTTTCAATAAAATTTTTTTATCTCCTAGATTTCTGTTTAGCACATTTTCATGGACTCTACTTCTCTGCTCAACTGGTCATTCATGTTTTGTATCATTTTGTTTAGCTCAGCTAGCTTTTAATTAGCATCTTATCTAAGCTCACTGATTGTTTTGTTTATTATAGTCATTATCTGCTTTGTTATAACATTTTTGAGCTCACCAAGCACTATATTGTTCTATATTTTTGTTTCATTTTTTGGAATTTCCCTCCCAGCTTCAACTTAGACTTCTTAGTCTGTGTCTAGCCTGTGCCCTCTCTGGACCTGTCCCTTATGGCCATCTCCCACTTAGTCACTGTGATAGGGTGACCTCCAAAAGTGTCATTGGCTCTACCCCTAGTTCTCTAGAAATGAACCACAGGTTCTGTAGTTGTTCTATAGTTGCTCCGAGGTGTAGTTGTTCAATAGCTCAGTCTTAGTCAACTAACCACTGCTTAAATTGCCTGCTAGTTAAATGCTCTCAAATATGATGGGAGCTGCATGGGATTTCTTCTCAAATTCTAACCTGCCATGCAGAAAGAGTCACTATCATACTAAAACCTCATGTGCTTTTGCAGTTTACAATAACTGTGGATGTGAAAAAATAAATAAGCATTAACACAATTGTAATGGGGACATTTAACACCTCACTGTCACAAATAGATGGATCAATTAGACAAAAAGTAAACAAAGAAATATCAGAACTGAGCCAAATCTGTGAACAAATGGATTTATTAGATGTCAACAGAGTGTTCCACCCCACAACATCAGAATACACATTCTTCTCAGCTGTATATAAGATATTCTCCAAAATAGACCACATACTAGCCCTTAGAACATGCTTAAGTAATAGCAAAGGAATTGAAATTATCCCATGCATACTATCTGGCCATAGTGCAATGAAATTGGAAATCAATTACAAAATATCCACAAAAACTTCGTAAATGCATGGAAATTAAAGAACACCTTACTGAACAACAAATGGGTCACAGGTGAAATTAAACAAGAAATTAAATAGTATCTATGACTAAATGATAATGCTGATACAACATTCCAGAACTTATGGGACACAGTGAAAGCAGTCATAAGAGGGAAATTTATAGCAGTGAATACTCATATTAGGAAGACAGAATTAGCTCAAATAAACAACCTAATGTTGAATCTCAAACTTCTAGGAAAAGAAGTCAAGCCAAAAGCTTGTACCAGGGAAGAAATTATAAGGATCAGAGCAGAAATTAATGAAATTGAAACTAACAAACCAATGCATAGAAGAAATGAATCAAAGAGTGGGTTCTTTGGAAGATTAAATAAAATTTATAAACTCTGAGCTAACCTTATTGACAAAGGAAAGAAAATACTCAAATTCATGCAATTAGGAATGAAAAGGGTGAAATTACAAGGGATCCAGCAAAAATCCCTAAGATCATCAATACCTATTTTATCCAAGTTGAATCAAGAAGATGTAAAAATTCTACACAACCCAAGTTGATTTCAGTTTAAAATGAAAATGTGATTTAAAAAATCTTACCAACAAAAATAAGTGCAGGTCCTGATGGATACACAGTTGAGTTCTAAAAGAAATTTAGAAAGGACATAATGACATTACTCCTCAAACTCTTTAATGAAATCAAAAGGGAAACAATATTCCAAAATTCTTTCTGCAAGCAAGTATTACCCTGATACCAAAACCAGAGAAGAACCTAACCAAAAAATAGAACTACAGGTCAGTCTCTCTAATGAACAGAGATGCGAAAATCCTCAATAAGATACTGGCGGACAGAATGCAGCAAATCATCAAGAATATTATACAAATTTTTAAAAAAGAATATTATACACCATGACCAAGTAGGATTCATCCCAAGTATGCAGGGACGGTTCTACATATGCAAATCAATAAATGTAATACACCGTTTCAATAGAGTCAAGGACAAAAATCACATGATCATCTCAATAAACACAGAAAAAGCATTTCACAAAGTCCAACACCCATTCATGATAAAAACCCTAACAAAAGTTGGAATAGATGGTCATTATTTCAATCTGATAAAAGCCATCTATGACAAACCAACAGTTAACATCATACTAAATAATCAAAAACTAAAATTTTTCACTCTAAAATCAGGAACAGGACCAGAATGTCTACTATCACCACTCGTATTCAATACAGATCTGGAGATATTGGATGGAGCAATTAGACATGAGAAAGAAATAAACAGAATAAAGATAGGAAAGAAAGAAGTTGAATGACCATTATTTGCAGATGACATGATACTCTCCATAGAAGTTCCAAAAACCTCCACCAAAAGACTTCTAAATTTAATAATCAGATTCAGTAGCATAACACTTAAAAATCAATAACATTCCTGTACACATATAAGAAAGTCATAGAGAGAAAAATTAGTAACACAACACCTTTCAAAATGGCAACCAAATAAATGAAATACTTAGGAATCACTCTAACAAAGAAATAAAAGATCTCTACATTGAAAACTGCAGTACCCCGAAAAAGAAGATCAAACAGGATAGCAGAAAATGCAAAAATATCCCTTGCTCTTGGGTAGGAAGAACCAACACAGTGAAAATGGCCATACTCTCAAAATTGTGATACAGATTTAAAGCAATCCAAAGCAAGTACCATTAGCATATGTCATGGAACTAGAGAAAACATTCCTAAAATTCATTTGGAACCAAAACATAGAATAGCAAAAGAAATTCTGGGCAACAAAGGCAAGTTAAGGGACATAACAATTCCTGACTTGAAATTGTACTACAGAGTTACCGTGATTAAAAAAAAATCATGGCTCTGGCAAATAAACAGACCTGAGGATCAATAGAACAGATTAGAAGATGCAGCAACAACTCCAAATGCATTGAGCCACCTGATTGTTGACAAAGGGTCCAAACATGTTTACAGGGAGAAAGATAGCCTCTTTAATAAATGGTGCTGGAAAAGCTGACTTTCCTCAAGCCAAAGACTAAAACCAGACACATGCCTCTCACTATTCACTAAACTAAAATCAAAATGAGTCAAAGATCTAAATCTTAAAACGGAAAACAATCTGCTGGAAGATAGAATAGGTAGAACTCTAGAAGACATGAGTGTAGGCAAAGAATTTATGAACAAAGCCCTGTTCAAAAAGGAACTATCACAAAGAATTAACAACTGGGATTTCATCTTATTAAAAAGATTTTTGCACAGCAAAAGAAATCACCAACAGAGTGAAAAGACAACCCATAGAAGGGGAAAAAATTTTAGCTAGCTGCTCTTCAGACAAAGGTCTAATATCTAGAACATATAAAGAATTGAAAAAAAATCACATCCGTGAAATTCAAAGACCCAATACAAAAATGGGCATCTGAGATGATTCAGAGGAGAAGTACAAACCACAAATAACTATATGTACAAACAGTTCTGAGGAGAAGTACAAACCACAAATAACTATATGAAAAAATGCTCAGCATCACTGGTTATTCAAGAACTGTGAATTAAACACCTCTGAAATTTCATCTAATCTGAGAAAGAATGGCTGTTATCATGAAAACAACTAATAACAAATGATGGCAGTGCAGCAGGGAAAAAGGAACCCCTCTCCACCATTGGTGGGAGTGTAGACTGGTGCAATCACTGTGGAAATCTGTGTGCAGATTTCTCAAAAAAAACTAGGATTAGTGATCCCATTTGACCCAGATATTCCTCTCCTGGGTATTTTCCAAGAAGAATTAAAAGTATCTGCCACAGTGATATATGTGTGCCCATGTTAATAGTAGCACAGTTAGTAATAGCTAAATTTTGGGAGTCACCCAAGTGCCCATCAACCAAAGAGTGGCTAGAAATGATTTGGTTTTTTATAACGGTACTACTCAGACATAAAGAAAGATAAAATTGAGACATTTATAGCTACATGAATGGACCTTGAGACCACAATCATAAGTGAAATAAATCAGACACACTTGTATAAGTATCTCATTATCTCTCTGGTGTGAGAAAATGAAAATGTAAAGAATGAAAATGTACAGTAAATATTGTGAAATCAGAAGAAATGGTTCAAAAGGAAAAGGAAAATAGGGAGGGGGAGGGGAAAAGGAGGGAAGGGAAAGAAAAAAATGAACAAAAGGAATAAAATGAAAACAAAGTTCTGTTAAGAGTGGGGGGAGGGGGTTTGAAAAGGAATGGGAATGAGAAAAAAAAGGTATATCATGTACAGGTACAAATTCCATGTAATCAATGTGGTCATTATATACACTTAAGTTGTACCAATAAACTTAAAATAAAATATTATCTTATTTTAATCATTTAAAATTGAAATCTAATTTTTGACTTACAGAAAACTTGCGGTTAATATAGACTTCTCATCCATCCTCCCTCTTTTCTCCTTTTATTAACATAAGGATAGTATTTCCCTCTTTGTGTACACGCGAGCCCTTTCTTCTCAAGTTTTGATGAGTGCCCAATCTCCTGGGTCGATACTAGATTTTTCCTGAGCCAGGACCTGGCAGAACTTTGTTTACATGTATTTGGATGGCCTATTGTAGTTGGCCTAAATTGGAAAGATATTACAAGAGTCCTGTGATCTCTGGGTCTATCAATATATCAGAGGATAGAAAAGGCCTCTGTCTTAGTTATTTTTTTCTTGTTGCTAAGACAAAATTTCCAACACCCACAAGTTAAGAGAGGAAAGGTTTACTTAGCTTTAGTTTGTAGATATTTCAGTTTCATAGTTGGCTGCCTCCAAGGCACTGTGGCATGGCAGAGGGACATCACAGAAGAAAAACAGTTCATGTTAGGCAGAAGATGGCAAAAACAACAAGTGAGCCTCTTTTCTGGCTGGAACCATGGAGGGTGCCAAAG
>RJWT010054239.1:0-10319 GCA_004365215.1 Cuniculus paca
GATCAAGTCTTTTCCTTTTGACTTCATAATGCATGAATGTCCTCCCAACACACTTATTTTCTGAGCATAAAACATGGGACAATTTGTTTACCCTCACTTTTTTTTTCCTTTTCTAACCTCACTTTCATATTAAATTTTTTCTTGCTGTTATTATTACAAAAACTAACTTTTATAAAAACTTGCCCTAGGGCCAGGGATATAGCTCAATGGCACAGCACCTGCCTGGCAAGTACAATGTCTTAAGTTCAATTCCCAGTACCCAAAAAAATAGATAGATAAATAAATAAATAAATAAATTGCCCTATGTGTAGATATACCACATAAAAGGTGGATCTTCTCACTCACTTTCATCTTCCTCCTCATATTCACAGCTGTTCAATAGATTTTTATAGCCTTTTTTTCTTAGTACTTTGTAGCTTCCCTTGTGAAATTCTTTTAAAACTTGGTTATTGTTAGTACCATCTCATTTTGCTCCCTCTGCCCCCAGACCCTGGCAACCACCATGATAATCTCTGTTTCTCTGAATTTGACTGATGTGGGTAGGTCTTTCATGTAAGTTGTAGCTTATGAGTGCACAGCATTTGCATTTTTGTGACTGGCTTATTGCACTTAGCATAACGTCCTCAGTTTCATGTTGCAGCATGTGTCAGGATTTCCTTTTTCTTTTTTTCCTAAGGCTCAATAATACTTCTATCACAGTTTGTTAATGTGTCAGTGGACAATGGGTTCTTTCTATTCCTTTGACTACTGTGAGCAATGCTGATATAAACATGGGTACACAAAATCTCTAGAAGTCCCTGTTTTTAATTTTTTAAATTAAGGAAAAAATTCACTTTTCTTTTTATGGTAGCAGGAGCTCTGGGAAAAGTGGCTTATTTGGTCCATCTTTTGTTCCTTTGGCTGCAGATGCAGGTACCTATGTCTGAGTGGCCCACAGTATATTATTTCTTCTGGTGGGGGCAGGGTCTTGCTATGTATCCCAGGCTAGCCTTGAACTCACAGCAGTTCTCCTGGCTCCCAAGTGCTGGATTACAGGAATGTGCCACCATCATTGTGTACTGAGCTTGCAGAACCCCTTTAGCCTGCTGTCTCAGCACCTGGGGCCATGGAAGGCACTGAGAAAATGGGACATTTGTTGTTATTATTGTTAACTTTCAGGACTTCCACATACATTTTTCTATTTTATTGTGTAATTTCAACTTCTAAAATGACCCCAAACAGCGTGCAAACTGCAGTATACCGTCAACATTTAGCTTTTAGGAAATAAAGATGCAGCAGGAAAAATAGCAGCAAAGGGAAAAAATGACTAGGAAACACTCCCATAATGAAATACCTTGGCTAGTTTTTATATTCCACCTTCTGTTCTGTTTATTTTTCTTTTTTTTTTTCTTTTAAAGAGAAACCAAAAAATCACATAGCAAACAAACAATTAAAAAACACCAACAAAAGTAAAATGACAACATCAAAAAAAATGGCAATATAGAATTTCAAAATGAGATGATAGAATTTAACAGTGATTGTTATATTGCATATTGTTATCCTCAAAGTAATTGCTCAGACTATGAGATACAGGCCTGCAAGGCTGATCAAACAATATACTTTCCCTTTGAGAAGTTTCTTTCCCTTTTACTATATCTGTTAGAACTTTTGGATCTTATTTACTGTTTCAGTTTCTTACAATAGTAAGACAATACAGTGTTTATATGTGCAAGTCTGATTTATTTCACTTATGAGTATGGTTTCTAGTTACATCCATTTACCTATAAAAGCCTCGAGCATTCTTTATGGCTGAGTAGTATTCCATTATATAAAAATACCACATATTTTTTATCCATTCCTCAGTTGATGAGCATTTAGGTTGTTTCCAAGATTTAGCTACTACAAATTGTGCACATGGATGTGCATATATTGCTGTGGTATGATGTTTTCAATTTTTCTGGGAAAATACAATATCCAAAAAGATGAAATACTTAAGAATCAATCTGACAAAGGAAATAAAAGATTTATACATTGAAAATTACAGTACTCTGAAAAAGGAGGTTGAAGAGAATATCAGAAAGTGGAAAGATATTCCTTGCTTATGGGTAGAAAGAACCAACATATTCCAAAATCATCATGCAGATTTGATGCAATCCCAATCAAAATACCATTAGCATACCTCACAGAACTAAAGAAACCATTCTTAAAATTTCACTTGAAACCAGAAGGGACCTAGAATAGCAAAAACAATCCTAGGCAACAATGCTAATGTAGGAAGCATCACAATTCCTGACTTGAAATTGTACTACAAGCTATATCATGCACAAATTCTCTATGATGAATGTGATCATTATGTATATCTGAAGTGTACCAATAAAATCTGACTGGAGAGAAAAAAGAAATTATACTACAAAGCTTCAATGATAAAAACAGAATGGTATTGCAAAATAATAGACCTGAGGATCAGTGGAACAGATTAGAAGATGCAGAAACAACTCCAAACATACTGCACTGTTGTTGAGGGCAAAGCTGTCTATACCTTGGGTATCTAAGACAGGATTACTGCTTCTCATGAGTTTGGCAGTGTCCCATGAGAAATGTACACAGCTCAGGGAGCTGACACACAAAGTGACTTGGCCTTCCTGAGATAATATAGACAACTGCTTTTTTTTTTGTACCGAACTCACAACCTTGCATTTACCAGGCAAGCACTTGAACTGCTGGGCTAAATCCTCACCCCAACAACTTCTCTCTTGTTCCCCATGTAACCACCAAGGCATGATATTTCATTAAAGATTAGATGTTCTTAATTCTCTGTAAACATCCTCTTATGCTGATTGTATAAGTAATCAGCTCAGCAATCTTTTCTCCCATCAGGAGATGGGGCTTCACCTGACCTCAGCTTTCTGCCTCTTGACTCTTGTCTTCATTACTTCATCCCCCACTGTCTTCCCTCTGGAGTTTCAAGAGCTGCACTGGATGCAGCATGCTGTTAGGATTCCTGGGCCCCACCCTGGCCAGGTTCATGCTGGGCATGGACACAGTTCTCCCAGACTGGTGTATTTACATGCACGTGACCACCTATTATTTCAGGTGTCACCCTGCCCCACAATGACCTATCCATGGGTTTTTATTGCCTGAAGACACCTGTGATTAAGACCAGAAATTTGGGGCACTTTTCCTCTTCTTCTTTCAATTTCTTCCCAAACTGAGCATCTTATTTGATTTAACCACTGAACATTTGTTCCCAAGTTTCCACTCTATAACTCTCCTAGGATAAATAATATTCATCTCTTTTTTAATTTTTATTTTATTGGTACACTTTAGACATGCATAATGATAACATTCATCATAGGGAATTTGTACCTATATATGATATATCTTACTTCTTTTTTCCCATTTCCCCTCCTCCACTCAACCCCTTTTCCACTCCTTGTCTACAAAAGCTTTGTTTCCATTTTTTCCTGCTTTTCTCAATTTTTTACTTTCCCTACTTTCTCTTCCCATTTGAACATTTTCTTTCCATTTCCCAAAATCTGTTATAAATTTTGGTTCTTATTTACATTTTCAATTTCTCACACCAGAGAAACATGATATTTGAACACGTGTGCCCAATTCATTTCACTTAAGAGGCTTATCCTTCTTATTGGCAGAGTAATATTCTATTGTGCTAAAAAAAAACCACTATCTTCTTTATCCATTCATATGGCTGTTTCCAAGATTTGGCTATTATAAATTGTGTCACTATAAACATGTATGTACATGTATTGCTGTGGTCTGGTGCTTTTCATTCTTTCTGGATGATACCAAGAAGGGGATTAGCTGGGTCAAGTGGAACCTCTAGTTTTAGTTTTTTGAGGAATCTCCACATTGATTTCCATAGTGGTTGCATTCCCACCAACAGCTCTACCAGAATTTATTACTGGTTGATTTCTTGATAACAGCCATTCTTTCTGGAGTGAGATGCAATCTCAGCATTGTTTTAATTTGCATCTCTCAAATGGCCAGAGATGCTGCTAAAGAAGGCAATGACAGATCAGGCTTTGAAATTCAGCTGGCCAAATAGGCTTAATTCTCTGCACACAAGCAGTAACATGGATCCAACTAAAGAGATATCCAAGCACACAAAAACATTAGCTTTAACATGCTTCTGAGATTTGTATTTTTTGAGTCTAAACTCATCACATTTGACAACAGTTGAGATTAACAGATTTATTTTAGTTAACAAAATTGTAGTGTGCTGGGTGTATAGTGTGGGGAACCACGGAAATGACTCTCCTTGAAAATAAGAGCAACTATCTCCATTTTGGACAAGCTTGGCCCTACCTCCATGTATTGATATGTACAGAGCTGGGCTATTTCCTTGTCCCTTCAATTGGCTCTAAGCAATGTAAACTGGGCTGGCTGAGGAGCTGATGTATAATCTCTGAAGCAAAGTGACAGGTCAGTGTTACCCCACCCAGAGACTCCCCAAATATGTGGTTGAACCTGGTGGGATGGAGAGCTATGCTCCATGCTGTTGGCTGGGACTGAGCCTCAAAAAAGAGGCTGTGACTTCCCAGGACAAAAAGGATCATACATCAAAACTAAAGCGCTGACCCCAAATTATTTGCTATTATCACAGTTACTATGTAAATTGCTCTCTCTACATTTCTTACCCTCTGCATATCGCAGAGGCAATCTCAGACCTCCCACCTAGCCCAGCTCACAGTAGTCATAGCAGTCACGTATTTCCCACCACTCTCACTGCCACTCATCCCTGAGCCACTCCCCCCATAGAAAAGTAATAAAACCTAGAAAGGGCTCTGGGTCAAGGCCTTTGCTCCAGTGAACCACCATCTTGGCTGGACTTAGGGCCCTTGGTTCCCCACACTGTATACATGTCTCAGTGTCTTCCTTCTCACCATAGGTTGCACTGGAAGTGGTAGCTTGGAATTAACTGATTAGAATTCCAATAACTTCTCCATGGGATTATAATTATAAACCTTCCTGAACCGCAGCAAGGATGGGAAAGGGTTCTCTATATTTGGCGCTCAACATGGCTGGAACACATGACCTTCATGGCACACTGACCACTTATCCAGGTGCTGGCAACCCACTGGACCTTGTATGACAAGTTTTAAGGTAAGAAGAGCATTTTCCTAATTGTATTGCTCAGACACAAGTAGTAAGTAAAAGTCTGTTCATGAAGGGTAACAATGAACGAGGATGAGAAAGAGTCCTCTATAGTTTAGTTCAAAGGTAGAGCATTTGCCTAGCACATGCAAGGCCCTGGGTTCCACCCCCCATACCCCCAGGGGGAAAAAAAGTTTAAAAATTATTGTCATTATATAAAGAATAAAAGCCTGTTGGGTCCAAGCAACAGAAATACAGGATGTCTTGGTTAATTTTCTCTCATTGCTGAGATAAAATACCCAATGCCCAAGATTAGGGAAGGAAAAGTTTATTTAGCTCACAGTTTATGAAGGTTTCAGTCCACAATCAGCTGTGTCCCAATGCAGAATAGCACATAGCAGAGGGCAAGAGTTCATGGTGGCAGAAAACAGTGAAAGCAACAATGGTTAAAAAGGGAGGAGCACACAGAGAAGACTCTTTCTGTCCCTTATACTGTATGTAGGTAGCACTCACACCCATAATCCCAGCATTGGACCATGAATAAACCACGAACTCTAGAAGCCTACCCCCATGATATATGAGGCTTTGGGGGGACATCCAGACACAAACCATAACAGAGGGATATCATCATAAGCAGTCATCTAAAGTCACAGAGGTGCAGGAGAGACAAGATGGCAGAGCAGTAAGTGGTAGAGACAGCAGCCTCTCTGAGAGTCACCATCCAGACAATGGAATATAGCATCATGAGGAAGACAAGGAGGGAAGTGGATCCACTGAACACGGGGAGAATCTGAAGTGCAAATCGAAACCCACAGAAACAGTGAAGAGAGTAATTCCAGTGAAGAAGGAGGGAGCTGGTCCCTGAGACAGGACTCACTGCATGAGAGGAGCATTTCAAACCTGTGGACCTAGAGTGATGGTCACAGCTGGTGACCCCAGAGGCCTCTACAGAGAGACGCAGCAGTGGAAGGGAGCAGCAGACGTGAGAGACTGCACTGGCTGGTAGTGAGTGCAGAGGACTTAGTCCTCCCCTGAGAAAGAGTGATTATCCAGGAGCCATCTTGGAAATGGGCCAGATAAGCCCAGAACCCAGAACTTCTGCCAGCTTCCTCTAGCAGCTCCTAGCTGGGCATAGATCCATGGAAATTGCTTGGATGGCAGTGAGCCCAATGAGTCTGGTCTCAGGGCAGGCCTGCTGAGATTATCCACTACTCTGCCATAAAGTTACTGCTGGCTTGCTGTGAGAGATCTGCACAGATCAGGACTCTGTCTCCACACATTGTCTATTAATGAAACCAGAAAGAACCCTGGAAATGGACTTCTTTTTTTCTTTTTTCTTTCTTTTCTTTACCTTTTTTCTTTCTTTCTTTCTCTTTCATTGTTTGATCTTGTTTTTGTATGAGTGTGAACGTGGCTTCTGGCCTCTTTGTGGTTGTGGTTCTGTTTATTCTTCCTTTTATCTCTTCCAACTGTCTTTTCCTTCAGTCTTCTGTACCAATTTCCCAAAGTTGACATGATTCCCCTTTGACCTCCAACCTTGCATCTAATCTCTTTCTCTTCTTCCATTTCTCTATTTTCTCCTTAATCCATTTTAAATTCTAACCATTGAGGGAAAAATTGACTTGTATACTGCATATAATCTTCTGGTTTGTTTTGGATTTTGTTATACAACCACAAATCTAGTTCATATGGTTAAAAGTGGCAAATTAAGGATTAGCTCAGTTTATCACTTGCTAGGATGTGTTTGATGCTACTGGTACCACTATAGTCAAAATTTACATAATTGTTCTAAACAGCTGTTGGTCCTGGTATTCCATGACTGAGATTGACTAAGCATCACAGAAGATACTATAGCACAGTGCCAAAGAGTCAGGGACTGGGCCAAACAAGCAACAACTTCTCATCTCCAACAAACTGAAGAGGTAAGATCTTCCAACAGACTCAAACCCAAAAACCAGCTATACCTGGAAGATACATCAGAGAAGTAAACTCACAGATGTACTAAACTTAGAAGATTAAAAAAACCTCCTGAGACAGTGATGCGCACCTGTAATCTCAGCACTCAGGAGGCTGAGGCAAGAGGATTGCTGTGAGTTCAAGATCTCCCTGAACTGTATAGCAAGACTCTGTCTCAAAAAAAAAAATAAAAAATAAAAAACTTATTTAGAAGAGAGGGGTAAGTGTGGGGATATCTGGTGGCACAGGCATGGAATCCCAACATCAAGGGGGCTGGGGCAGGAGGACTGAAAGATCAAGCCCAATTTGGGCAACTTAGTGATTTAAAAAGACTGAAAAGTCAAGACCAGCCTGGGCTACAAAGTGAGCTCAAGGTCAGTCTGAACAGCATAGTGAGACCCTGTCTCAAAAAGACAAGGGTTGGGGATTTAGCTCAGTTGCCTAAGTGCCTGACTGGCAAGTGTGAGGTCATGAGTTTGATCCCTGGTGCCACAAAAATAAATAAATGAATAAGTAAATAAATAATAAAAAGACTGAAAAGAAAAAAATAAAAACATGGACTGAGATGTACCTCAGTGCAAAAGCCCTGCATTCAATCCCAGAAAGAAATAGAAGTGGGGGTGGGGAGGGAATGAGGGAGGGAAGAAAAAAGGAAGGGAGGGAGAGAGGAAGAAAGATAGGGAGACAGGGAGGAAGAAAGAAAGGAAGGAGGGAGGGAGGGAGGAAGACTTTACACTGCAGGTGTGTACTGCAGCCTAAGACTCTGCCCCAAAGCTGAATGAAACAAAATCTCTCCCCCTTTCTTCCTCTCTCTTCTACACAGAATAAAGCCTTCTGTAAGGGGGCTGCAGTGTGGTTCAGTGGTAGAATGCTTGCCTAGCATGTACGAAACAACAAACAAAGAGAAGCTTGAAGGACACTCAAAGCATAGCCATACCTGTAGGATGTTCTAATGTGGATGACAAAAAAGGGACACTGCAAGAATGGTGGCAGTTTCATATTTATTAGAGGCATAAAATATTAAAAATGAAGGGTAAGGGAAAAACTGGTCCTGAAGAGTGAGTTTGGGCCAAGTAAAAAGAGAAGAAAAATAAAAATAAAATATGAAAAAAAAGAGTACACCCCAGAATCTGGGGCAGGCTGACTTGAGGTGGTACATTAGTGTGCTCTTTCTGGCACCTGTGTCCTTTTCTCCTTTCATATTTCCCATGTTTACATCACACACACACACACACACACACACACACACACACACAGGTTACCCTATCAAAACTTTGTGAGGGTTCTCTTGCAAAGTCCACATGCTGGGGCTTTGGAAACTGCTCTGCACATGTGTCTTGGGATTTTGTAATTAACAGGTCATACTAACTCCCACAACCAGCTTTACCACACTTTACCTTCCTGTCTCACTACTTCACCAGAACAGGCAAATGAAGGGTTCTGGATGCTATCCAGAAAGTCTTTGTAGTAAAATTATCAAATGCATTATTTTTTAAGAAACTGTAGGAAATCTTTGGATACAAGATAATAATTTGAAGAGGCTTAAATCTTTCCACAAGGAAAGTTTTTATATAGTTTATTTTATATAGTTTATTTTCAGAGGAACAAAAATAAAAGCACTAAATCCAAAATTCTTAGCAAATTGTTACTTCTCACCTAACAAGATCATTTCACCAGGTGATGGCATTTTCTAGAAGAGGGCATCTCCTTTTGTTATCAGCTTCTACTAATGGCATAGTACAGCTGATAGAGCACAGAAGGTGAAGATGTTGTGATACTCTGAGACTTATAGGTGATGTTCACATGGGTCCTGATGTCACTGTGACAAATTCTATCATTCCCATCTTAGTAGAGGAAGGAGGTACAACATTGATGGGAGCCAGGTAGAACTGAACTGTAGGCACCATGGAGGAGAGGAAGAGGTCCTAATAAGTCTGTTGTAGAAACACTGGGTTTATCTCCTCTTAATGTCCTTTGAAGGCAAGGAGTGTAATAATGTAGCTTTGTTTGTACAGAAGGAGTAGAAAGCAAGGCCAGGAGACAGGTTGGAAAGGGAGACAGGAAGGACAGAAAATTCAGGACCAAAGACATCAGTTCTTCCCTTCCTGCAGTACAGAGGAGTAGGGCAAGTCCTCTGAGAATAAGCTGGGAGGGCAACAGGGACAGCACCACAGCTACCCAGACTAAAGGGACCAAGAAGAATGGAAATGAGAAAGGACAACCAGGCCCTGGCAGTGACCACTAAGAAGTTCATGGGTGAAGTCACAGGTTAAGGATTTTTCTACATTCTAGGACAAAAAGAATAACTCACATTTATTCCTCCCTTTCACTTTAAAGGGAAGTTATTGAAACATTTGGGTTCTGTTTAGAACAATATTTGGGAGTCTTCATTAGGGTGAAGTTTCCCACACACACATTAAAAAAAAAAACACTTTAGGCAAAACCAGTCTATTATAATCTACACTTCCTAGCCTTTTCTCTCAGCTATTCTTTGAAAATATCATTGCTTGTGAAAAAGAAGGAAAAGAAAAAATAAATGGGCTTTGACTGCCAAGATATTTGCAACAACAACAACAAAAAAGAAAAAAACAGGCATTTTGCAAGTACTTGAAAAGCATCTGTAGGGCACAGACTTCCCTTTATTCTTATTTTTGAAGCTTACCACACACTTTCTTTTGCTGTGCAATTAACTATGTAGCCCTGGGCAAGAGAGCTGAGTTTCTGAACCTCAACTTTTCATCTGAAACATGAGGAAGATGCTACCCACCTCACGGGCTTCTGTAAATATTACCAGAAGGAGGCTTAGCTTGCACTGAACAACAAACACCTCAAAAAGCCAAACAGTCCCCTCCCAGCTTTATTCCAGTTAACAACACTCAGAGACCAACAGCAGCCTTGCTCTCCTGATGTTGCTCCAAGAGTCAGATGTGCTCTTCAGAACAGTTTTGCAACTCTGGACTGAAACTCTACCCTGGAGAGAAAAAGCAAGGGTCCTCAGGGAAACAGCTGAGGTGCAGGGTTTGAGAAGCACAGAAAAGCAGAGCATCCTGCCTGGGAGCAAGCACCTTCCAGTGTCCCCAACCATGCTCTTTTCAACAAGAGCAAATGCTGTTCTTTCCTTTGTGTGTGTGTGTGTGTGTGTGTGGCACCGGGGATTGAACTTATGACCTCGCACTTGCCAGGCAGGCACTTAGGCCACTGAGTTAGATCCCTGACCCTACTGCTGTTCTTAAATCACTTAAAGAAAAGTGTATTTAACACATTTTAGG
>RJWT010054240.1:0-10314 GCA_004365215.1 Cuniculus paca
ATCATAATTTCAATGAAAAGAAAATTTTGTAGTTATCCAAATCAAGAACCCTGGGCCAGAAGGAAAACCAACAGATTATTTCCTTTATCAAGAAAATCTTGGTATGAAAAGCCAATGCACCAAGTGACATTATAAAATTTGCAAATAAGAAAAGGGTAATGTGTTTCATTCTAGGTTATTTTCTTTACTATGTGATAATAAAGAAGATGAATTATAAATGACTTTCACTGCATATTGAAGCATTATGATTCTAAAGAAGAAAAGTTCAGAATGCTTACTCCATCGAAAAAACTTGATTTCTAGAAGATAAGAAAGCTGGAAGGTCTTATCTTTTTAAGAAGATGAATCTTGGATCGTGGGGGTGCTTTTTGTTTGGTACCTTTGATATTGTAATGATTCTAACTTCCATGAAGGGGAGGAACACAGCGCAATTTTCAATGGCAGACAAGATCAAAGTGGAAGAAAAAGTTAGAAGCTTGAACAGCAGAGTTTCTACAGATTTTTATGATATATTTCATAACTTAATGATGACCAAATAAGTCATGATCTTGACATTCTAAAAACACAAGAAGTCATCAGCAGCACCCAATGGATTGTTTTTCAATAAAAGAAGTCTTTCCCTTACATAGGAAATTCATTGATTTGACATCCCTTCTTTCATGGAGAGATCTTCTAAATTTAGTTGGACTGAAAATAAATTTTGAAAATAAGATACTATATTACTTTCTTCATTTTGAATAAAAATCAGACATAACTATCCCAAACTTACTAAAATTCCCCTACAAATCTTTCTTACCCTTCTGCCAACATCTTTCTGTAAGAGTGGTTTTTCTGCTGTTCCTGTTACTTAAGTAAGACATAAAAATAATGTAGCCGTGTATTATCATCACCGGCAAGAAGCACTGTGACAGCCCAGAGCTGACCGGACACATTACGAGGCACCAAGCGTGCTCCTTTGTCACGTCAAGAGCGTTCATCCTGGGAAGTGTGTTTCTTCGAAGTGTGCACTGAGGGGTTTAAGATGGGGATGTTCTCGTTCAGCTGTATGTAGTTATAGCTGCAGAAGGACAAAAGTTATGAGCGAATCAAGTTTGTTATCTATTCACCCATATTCACACTTTTAATTTAAAAAGCATATAATTTTTGCTATTTTTCTTGGTAATTCTCGTTTTTATATTTATTGAAAAAAATTTTGTTTTTGGTTTTTCCGAGCCAGGGTCTAGGCTATGAAGTTCAGGTTGGCCTTGAACTCGTGGCAGCCTCATGCCTCAGCCTCTGGAGTACTGGGATTACAGGTGTATGCTACCTTACTTGGCTTGAAAGGTGATTTACTATCTGCTGAATAACATACGTTTACAGTTTGCACTTTGCTCATCTTTATTTCTTTTACAATTTATTTTTCTAGTACTTCGTTGTTTTTTTGAGACAGGTTCTCACTATTTATTCCAGGCTGGCCTTGAACTCATTATGTAGCCTAGGCTGGTCTTGAACTTGTAGCAATTCTCCTGCCTCAGCCTCCTGAGTACTGAGATTACAAGTGTGCACCACCATGCCCTGTTAGTACTTCATTTTAAAAAGATACTTCTTTAAGGAGACTCTTAAAGTTAGAAAAAAATCAAATTTAGTACAGAAAGTTCCAACCCACTCTCCATCATTTCCCTTATTATTAAACATCGCATTGAGATTATATGTGTGTTGTAGTTCCTGAACCATTGTTCAAATACTGCTATTAACTGAAGCACACAGTTTATTATGGTTTTCTTAATTTTACCTAATGTCAGTAACTTAGTTTCTTTTCTAAAGTCACCTAAAGTCAAAAGAGGAAAGGTTTGTTTAGCTCAGTTTGTGGCGGTTTCAGTCTATAATCAGCTGGCTCCAGGGCAGGGTGGCATCGCAGAGGAGAAACAGTCCATGGCAGGGCAGGCAGGAGGCAGCAAGGCAGCAAGCTGCAAAGTCACAGCAGCGGCAGCAGCCTCTCCATTCTGTCCCACCCAGGTCCCACATTGGGGTGATGCCGCCCAGGGTGGGCTTCCTATTATCCACACTCAGACTATGCCAAGCCAACCAGGGCACTAATTGAGTCATAACACACCTTTGATCCCAGCACCACACATCCTAGACCTGGTCACGACTGAAAAGCCCCACCCACGGGCTCAGGAGGCCTTGAGGGGACACCTAGACACAGGTATAACAGTCGTTTTGGTGGGAGTCCCCTCCAGGACACCACAGTGCTTGTAACTGCTTTCCCTCCCCCACGTCTCTTGGCTGTGATAGTTGCTGAGATGTCCCTTGTTTTCAGCGACTGTGACAGTCTGGAGGGGTCCCTGTGGGACAGCTTGTGCAGTGTCCGGCAGTAGACGTTTGTCTGACGTTTTCCTCGGGATTGGCTGAGGTGAGGCTGATCCAGGTTTTAAAGTCTCATCTTCAGAGTCAACAATGCATGGTGCTTGAAAATTTAAAACAAACAGCAGACAAACCACAGAGTTGAAGCGGTGCCACTCTGATGACCCGAGGTCCCTCGAAGGATTTGGGGCGCTGCTGGATGGCCTGGGGAGGCTGCTCTGGGCTCCTCAGTCGGTGGCCCAGCAGGTGGACGCTTGTTCTGATGTGGTACCTCTCTTTCCCTCCTTCCCACCTCCCTCCCTCCCCGAACTCGGGCCCAGGGGAGGGGTGCTGAGGAGCCCGCTGCATGGAAAGGTGCTTGTGTCTGTGAGAAGGTGGCCGTGACGACATAGAGATGCAGGGTGCTGCCAGCCTGGGCCTCACTGGAGCATCAGGCTGGGAGGCGCTGTCCGAATCCACTCACCCACTTCCGTCAACCCCACCCTGACTTCTCTGTCTTTATTTTCTGCAGACTCTTTGCTTCCTAATTCCCAAGCCTTGGGGTCTCACGCAGGGGAGAGGCGTCTATTTTCTGAACAGGATGCGGTGCCATTCACCACCTCTTCAGTCAGAGCAGCCTGGCACAAAGAAACCAAGGTCGGAAATGCATATTCATCCTCTGCTTTTTGCTTTGTTTTGTTTTTTTCTTTGGTACTGGGAGTGAACTCACGACCTTGCACTTGCCAGGCAGGGTTTGTGCCGCTGAGCTGCATTCCCAGCCCCGTTCTCGGGTTTTAGTCAGAGACTGGAGCATCGTGGTCACGCTGCTCCTAGCCCTGCCTCTTTCGTTGTGAGTGTGTTTCCCTGGAGCGTTGCTTACTTTCGGAGCTCTGGTGTGAGAGCTAGCCGTGGCACGCCTGCTTCCCAGATCCGCCCTCACGAGGTTCTGTAGGCAGCGAATGAATTGCTCAGTAGCAGTCGTGGAGTCTTTCTTGCTCCTGCTCCACCTGGGCCACTGCAGGGTTCCTAGGAGGCCTCCCTGCCTCTGTCCCTGCCCCTCGATGGGCCTCCAAGAGCATAGCTGGCGACCGCTGCCCCCGGAAGCCCAGGACCAGCGCCTGCCTCGCGGGGAGCTCGCTCATGTGCAGATTCTCTTGCCTGCTCATAGCCCTGACCAGAAGCGCCGGGGAGGCCTGGGATTGGAAGCCCTCCTGGTGAGGCTGAAAGGCACAGAAGCTCGGACCCACTGGCTGCCAAGGAGCCCCCAGCTGCACCTGCTGGGAAGCTCGCCCTGTCAGCAGGAGAGCAGAGTGCTGTGGCCCGCATAGGTGGCCCGGCTCCAGCCACCTGCTTTGTTTACCCTGTCTCAAGGCCCCAGTGACAGGGAGCACAGGTGCCACTTCTCCAAGAGGCCCGCAGGTGCCGCCCCACCCCGTGCCTGCCACTCGACCATCACTGTACGCGAACTAATCCACCGCACGCGGCTGTCTCTGCTCCTGGAGGGCCAGCGCCTTCCGGGAGGACTGTGTTTCCGGCACTGCCTGGGGGCTGCCCGTGTGGCTGGATGACCTGGGAGTGAAGGAGCAAGTGCTCATCCTGCTTCAGGCACAACCCTGCCCCCAGCACTCTCCTTCCATTCTGCAGGCGCAGCGAGGCTGGGAGCACGCATCCTCCCGGCTTTGCTTTTCCAGGTTCTAAATGCGAAGCGATCCCTGTCTCACTGCATCTGGTTTATGGATGCTAAAGCTGAGGGCCAGGGCCGTCAGTGCCATCCCCACACTGAGCTGTGGCAGTGGCAGCACCATTGGCTGGCGTCTGTCACTCAAGGGTCGTCTGGTCAGCTGGCTGTGGGGCCGAGGGGAGCTGGGGCTGCGGAACCAATGGACCTTCGTCTCCTGCCCTGGGGCTTTTCTCTGCTGCCAGGGAAGGCGCACCTGCCACAGGCAAGGAAGGAACGCATCTCACTGCTGCTTGTCCGCGTCCTTCTTCCTTCTGTGTAGAGCCTGTGCTCCGCCTGAACCAACAGCGTGAGTTGGAGTTCAGATGTGGATGATCCCAGTGTCTCCTGCGTGTCTAGGCAGCGCTTTTAGAAGGTGACTGGATCATGGGGCTCACAGCTGACTTGCTGTTGGGAGGTGGGTCTGGTCAGGAGAGGAGTCACTGGGCCGCAGGCTGGAAGGGTGCATCTCCCCGCCAGCCCTCTGCTCTCCGCTTCCTGTCTACCATGCTGTGAGCGCTGTCCTCTGCCAGGCCCCTCTTTGGAACCAGCCAACCCTGGACTGAAACCGTGAGCCGCAATAAACCGCTCCTCCTATAAGTCGAGGGTGTCAGGCGCTGTGTCCCAGCAGCAGGAAACGCGACTAGAGCAGTGCGCATGTTCAGAGAAATTAGAAAGCTGGACACTGAGTGTAAAAAACAACACAAGTGGACAGTGAGGGCCAGCCCCAAACTCGGTCCTCCTCCTTCTTCTGTGTCCCGCGCTCACTGGGAAATCTACATCTGCTCCTGTGCCTTGGCGTCTGCAGGGCATGGACACCGCGTCTCGGGCGGGCCGTGGCTGGGCTGTGCCTGTCCTGCTGGGCACTTTTGCCTGCTTCCTGTTGTCTCCTGTCACTGTCTGTGGGCACGGGCTGTTTTGGCTTCGGCTGTGCTGCAGAGTGACGGCCGTGTTCCCGGATGGGTGCCGTGGTCCTGCTGACCCTGGGTGTCTGAGTCACCGACCAATAGAGTTTTCAACCAAGCACCCAGACCCAGGCACTTTCTCCCCTTCGTCTTTTGCTGTGTACTTGCAAAGGTTTGGGTGGATCCACTGGTGAAGCCTGCCGGGCCCGAACGCTGTTCATGGAGAGATTTTACTGCTGATTTGCTTTTGAAAGCTAATAGGTGGCCAGTTGAGTTGGATTTTTTCAAAGGATTTATCTGTTTCATTCGAAGTCTCACTTTTTGGGGCATACACGTGTTTTACCCTTTCTCACTCATGAATTCATTTTCTTTTTTGTTTACCTCTTATTTTTATAGCTTGACTTGTTTTCACCTTTTGGTTTTGTACTGATGTAAATGTTCAGAGCTGTGACTTTCCTCTCTGCTTCTCTGATGCACCCTGTGGCCTGGGAAGTGTTTTCATTGTCACCGTTTCTCACAAATTCTGTTGTACTTTCCTTTGCCTCAGAATTAGGAGGCCTTTACATTCTCACATGAAAGGGCCTTTCCCCCTTTATTCCTATTTCTACTCTCGGTTTTGCATTGTGATTGAAGTGTGATGATGCTCCTTCTGTTTCTACTGCATGGGAATCTTTGTTCTGTGTGATTTTTTGCCTCACGCTCACTGAGAAGGGAGTAGTCTCTGTGGTCAGGGCTCGTGCTGAGCCCACACAGTTACCCTGTGCTGTTCGGAGTCCTCCTGACCCACCTGTGTGGGCGCCCTGGCCAGCGCTGCCCGGAGAGTGTTACACGAAGGGTCTTGCTGTCTGTGTTTCTCCTTATTTCTCCTTGCATTGCCTGTTTCTGGGCCTTACATAGGTGGTTGGGGGGTTGTTGGGTACCTGATGCCCATGCTACATCTTTGCTGCGGAAAGAGACTTTTTACATCATAAAACATCCTCCTTTGTCTCCTTGAATGCTTTTTTGCCTTGAAGTCTATTTTGACATCAGGTTTGTGACCTCTGCTTTTTAAAACTGTTTCATTTTTGATCATTTTAGTCTTTTAGAATTGTGTTTGGTGTGTGTGTGTGTGTGAGATATAGTAGACTTAGATTTTACTTTATATACCAATTTTTAAAAATTTCCACTATAAGATAACTTCGGCCTACTCCCTTTTATTGATGTGACTGTAATATTTACTCTCAATTATGCCTGTTACATTCCTTTGTGATTACTATGTAAACTTCTTCAGATTTACCATGGTTTTTCCTTCCCATTTGATATATTGTCTCTGATTTTTTTTTTTGGAGACAGGGTCTCCCTGTGTAGCAATAACGTAAGCCTTGAACTCATGAAGATCCTCCTGTCTCAGCCTCCTGAGTGCTGGGATTATAGGCATGCACCATCACACCTGGCATGTCTCTGATTTTTAAAACATTTTATTTTGGTGTTCAGGAAAGTTTCAGATTTATTAATACATTTTACAGTGATCCCAGTCTTATGGTTAATACATTGTATCAACTTGAGAAGGTTAGAAGTTTAACTGACAGACTCAGCAGGGATCCAGGGTCCTTACTTTGTAAATATCCTCATCCTGTGCAAAGGAGGGCAAGGACATTTTGTGAGTGTTACACCTACCCTGAAGGTTTTGTGTGTGTGGGGGGGTGGCCTGTGTACAATTTGAGGGTAGAGAAGAGGCTTGTGTTCCCCCCGTTTTGCTCTGGCTGCTGCCTTGAAGTGTTGCCCCAGTGCCATGCCACTCTTCTGTGGAGCCAGCTGATTGTGGACTGAAATGTCCAGAACTGTAAGCTAAATAAACCTTTTCTTCCCTAATTTTGGGTGTCAGGTGTTCGTCTCAGCAACGAAGAAAAGTAACCAAGACACCCAGTTTCCTTCATTGTTATTTAGGTTTTACCATCTGGCTGGCCTGAATGGTGTCCTTTGTCCCCCACTGACCTCCTGTGCAGCAGTTGGTCATGGCATTGGACTTTCTGTCCTGTCCTCCGCTGTGCTGTGGTGCGGGTGACAGGTGAGTGCTCCAGAGGCCGTGTGCTCAAGCCTTGGTCCCTGGTCTGTGGCTATTGGCAGGGACCTTTAAGAGGTGGGACCTGTAGGAGGAAGAGCGGTCCCTGGCATGACCTGGACGGGGACACTGGAACCCTGGCCTTTCCTGTCTGTTTTGCTTCCCAGGCTCCCCCTCTTTTGCCATGACTTATGCTGCCTCCACAGGCCCAAAGCAACAGGGCCCAGTGACCATGGACTGAAACCTCTGAAACCAGGAGTCCAGTACACCTTTCCTCCTTAAAAGTTGATTGCCTCAGGTTTTTTGTCACAGTGGTGGGAAGCTGACTCACACCCCTGGCTTCTCAGTCCTACTCTTTGACTGTGGCAGAATGCGCATCCCTCCCTTGTCCTTGCTCAGCCTGTCCCCTACTCCTGGTTGGCTCTGATCTCTGTGACTGAATACGTGAGATGGTTCTGCGGGTCCTGCAGGCCTCAGTCTGTTTCTGGCTGGATGATACTTGTCCTTCTAGAGCTGTGGAAGGGCCCGTGTGGGTGGCACTGGGTCACTCCTGGACCCAGCAGTGGGCTCTCCCTGGCCTAGAGACTCGAGAAACAGCTGAGTGGGCTGAGCGGGCTGTTACGTTCTTCGTTTGTATTTTTTAAGTTTTGTAAAAGTGCTGTTCTGCTGTTGTCTTGCTTTGCAGTTGCTTTTGAGAAGTTTGAGGCCATTCTCAGTTTTTGCCTTTGCAAGCTGTTTGTCTTTGTGCCTGGAGGTCCCTGAGGACGTCCACCTTGATCTTGGAGGTCTAATGAGGACAAGTCTGATGGGTGATGATTCCGGGCCAATCTCTCCTTGTATCTATGAGGTGCTTTTAAGTCTTCTTTTATTTATGGAAATATTTGTTGGACTTCTTTTTGAATATTAGTTTCTTTTTAATTTTTAATTAATTAATTATTTGTGTGATATTGGGGATTGAACCCAGGGCAGCCTTTACATTGAGCTACACTCCCAGCTTTACTTATTTTTTTGTTTTCAGACAGGGTCTTGCTAAGTTGCCTAGGCTGAGATCAAACTTGAAATTCTCCTGTTTCGGCCTCTCAGAGTGTGAGAGTAAAGCTATGCACCTGAATGTTCAACTAATTTTTATTTTTTATTAACATATATTAATTGCACATTTCATCAGAGTTCAGTGTGACTTCCCAATATGCACACAGTGTGTTCCACTCATATCCAACTTCTCTTTATTGGTTCCCGACACCCATCCTAACATCTAGTCATTGTTATCCTCTCAGGGTGGCTCCCCATAGCTTCCATGTTAGAGATGGAGTATGTTGGATTTGCCTTCCAGTGTCTGGCTTGTTTTATGTAACATAGTGTCCTCCAGGTCTATCCATTTTTGTGTGAATGATGAGATTCCATTCTTTTTATGGCTGTGTAATACTCCATTATGCAAATACACCACATTTTCTTTTTCCATTTACCTGTTGATGGGCACCTTGGCAGATTTCATATCCTAGTTATTGTGATTAGTTACATAAGATATGAAAGAAACTAAACAGCAAGAAGCAAGCAGTCTAATTAAAAATGTGCAAGTGATCTGAATAGATACGTCTCAAAAGAAGAACTACTGATGGCCAATAAATACATGAAGAAAGGCTCAATGTCATTCACCACCAGGAACATGCAAATCAAGACTACAATGAGATACAATCTCACCCCTCTTAAAAATTTCCTTTGCAGAGAATCAGTAAAATGCATGTTCAGCTTCTTTTGCTTATCTCTCTTTTCAATTGTTTTTTCTCTGACCCTTTGTATTTGTCTTGAGCCCTATTTTCATTCTCTCGGTTGTTTCATGCCTTTCTTCAATACTTTTATAAAGTGTTGGTTTAAGATGGTCTCTCCAGATTACCTTGTGATTTAATCTTGCTTTCTGATATGATTTTGATTTTCCTTTTTTGGATACAGAAATTCTAAAATGCTGTGAATTCTTTAATTATTTCTAGTTTCATGCCTCTGTAGGGCTAGCAAAGCCCACGTCACAGCGTTCTTCCTTGGCTAGGTGTGAGCGACGATTTCCTCCAGTGATGGCCTCTGCCTTCCACGCCCATGACAAGCAGTGGGTGAGTCAGGAATGCAGCCTGGGACACGGTTGGCAACCTTTATCTGGGGAGGGCTGGAGAGAAAACCCGTTGAGTCTTGCGGGCCCCGTGGTCTTCGTCAGAACCATTTTAAAATGGAAGCGGCCGTGGATGAGATGTGAACAAAGGCGTAAGTGTGCGGCCCTGGGCTTTACTGACAGAAACAGGCAGCAGCGTGCATGTGGCCAGGGGGCTACAGTTTGTTGTGTCCTGATTTAAACAAAATGTAAACACAGTAAGTGATATGTAAATATTAATGAGCAAAATTAGTTAAATACAGTAAATGCTATGTGAAAAGGCTATCCTAAAAGATGATTATCTAGAATGATTGTACCATGGATTTGTACTTAAGGTAAATACGAGTGCTGGATAAACACAGGTGCACAGACACACACACACCATGCGCCCACTTTGCACTCCTACACACACAGTTTGCCCATTATGGCTCCACAAGATGATTTGTTTCATTTTTCACTGTGTTTTGCCATCCAGAGCACCTTGAATAGTCCTGCCTTAAGTGTTGGCTCAGCGTGATTGGGAAGGCAAACCAGAGTTAGCAAGACCAGAGCCCGTATCAGACAATGGCATAAACAACACATAACATTCCTAACATTGGCTAGCGATGGTGTCTTCATTTGTTTGGATTAAGTACTTGACTTTTTTCACTGAAGGTGATAATGAAGTGTTGGGGACCACCAATTCACAAAGGCTCGTTTCACAGGCTTCCCTAAGGGATGAACAGAGGCTTGGAATTATTGGTATCACCATTGGAGAGTTTCCATTATCTCATTAGGAATGGGCCGTCCCCTCCCCCCTAGTAAGATTAAGATGAAGACCACTAAGTCTAAGACTAAAACTAAGACCAAGACCAAGACCAAGACTAAGATTAAGACTACTAAGACTAAAGGTGCTCCAGGGCAGGATCCTCATCAGCTTAAGATCACCATCACCCTCTGAGTTGGCCGATAATCCCCGTCTTAATCAATAAGTGCCAAGGTTCTGGCTGCCTCATGGCCTTTTGCTCCTCATGGACAACTGGTCACCCCGACCCCCACTGCTGCCACTTTGCCTCTTGCTCTTTCGGCCTTGAGCCGTGACACCTGGCAGGAGCCTGGAGCCCACTGCAGGGGTCCCCAGTAATGAAGTTTTGCTTATGCTGTATATTCATAGTCTGTAAAGTTTTTGTAGTCATGTAGCTATCCAAGTGTC
>RJWT010054241.1:0-10316 GCA_004365215.1 Cuniculus paca
CACACTTGGCTAGAAACCTAAAATTTAATGTGAGAGAACTTTGCCTCTCTCTATCTGAAAATTGGTTTATGAGTTTCAAGTCCTGGACAGAGGAAGACTCTAGCTTAATCTTTAATTCCTTAAAGAAAGTAAATATGGTAGTTTATATTTCCTCTCTATAATTTCTTTAAAAATTCGAAGTTGCTATTTTAGGGACAGTAACAGCCTACTATAACTATATAACCATACTCTCTAGGGGCCCCATTGAGCATCTGCAGGTATATTTAGAAATTATTGCTTCTCTCCATCCCAAATCAAATAGCTGGAAATTAGTTACAAGTTGTTGTAAATTGAAAGTCAGTCCCAATTGAATGTGCTTTTAAACTTATGTGAAGAAATGGAGGTTTATGAAAAAGTTTTAAGGGAAACTATTGTGTCAAGTTAGACACATTGTAAATAGTTATTGAAACAATAAGATGTATAAGTGATATTTATTGATTTATTTATTGACAGGGTCTTATAGTAGTTCAGTAGCTATGTAGTTCACGCTGTCTTTGAGCTGTGTAGCCTGGACTGACCCCAAACTCATGGCAATTTGCTTGCCACAGCCTCCCGAGTGCTGGGACTATACGGGCTTGCGCCAGCATGCTGGGCCTCGCAGTTGTAAAAATCCTTCCATGCTAGGGACAATATCTTACATTTTCTCTTGTCTGAATTCTGCTACAACGTTTGAAATGATATATTAGATATTGGTTTGACAACCAATATTGGAACTTTTCCCATGTGCAGATATCTCACAAGGAAGTGGGACCTGATCCCTGCACTGAGAGGGAGGTGCAATAAAAAGCCTCGGAAGTGCGATAGGAACTCCTGTTCTGTGACCACTGTTGAAGGACTCTTCCCACAGACTGAGAACCTTGGACCCGCCTCAGGAGGGAAGGCTTGCAACTTTAAATCTTTAACTATGTTTCAAAAGCCCCCTTTCTCAGACAAGGTAGGAAAGGCAAAAACCAGGTTTTGTAACTAAGGCAGACTTTGTAACCAGTGAGACCCTGGATGTGTGTGTAGTATCCTTGAGCAACATTGTAGCCGTGTCTGCGGAGGGGAGGGGGACAGATTGAAAAGTTAAAATAATTTGAATTGTAATTAGGTTATTGTAACCTTGTTGTATTCATTACAAATACAGTTAGATTAATTTGCAGTTGCTGGTTTATACTTGCTGCTCTGCTTGCTTTCATGACTTTTTTTTCCATTTTCCCTGTCTCGGGTCAGTCCTTTCCTCTCTCCCTCTTTCCTTCCCTTTTGTCTCTGTCTTCCTGTTTCTGTCTCTTTCACTCTGTGTGTCAGTCTGTCTCTCTTTGCCTGCCTGTCTCTGTCTCTCTGTCTCTCAGTCTGTCAGTCTCTCTGTCTCTCTCTTTCCCTCCCTCCCTGCTGGAGATTGAACCTAGGGCTTCATCTGTATTAGGCAAGTGCTTAACCAGTCCCAGCCCCAGCCCCAGATTTTTTTCTTGTAGTTATCCTGAAATGATCCAATAGAACTCCTAATTATGTAATGGTTACATTTATTAGTATTGTAAGTAATCTGGAGGTGGTTTAAAGTAGAGGGGAGAATGTATATAGGTTATATGCAAATATTATGCTTCTTTTTTTCTCTTTTCTTGTTGCCCATTTATTTTTATTTATTTATTTATTTTTTTGTGGCACCGGGGATTGAACTCATGACCTTGCACTTGCCGGGCAGGCACTTAGACCGCTGAGCTAGATCCCCAGCCCTTGCCCATTTATTTTTATTTATTTATTTTGGTACTGGGAATTGAACTCAGGCCCCTGTATTTGCTAGGCAGGTGCTTGAGCTAGATCCCTGGCACTTTCTTCTTTTCTTGTATTTGGGATTGAATCCAGGGTCTTTGCATTGAACTAAATCCCCAGCCCATATTTATTTATTTATTTATTGACAGGGTCTCACCAAGTCTCATAATTGCCCGGACTGGGCTTGAATTTGTGATCCTCCTGCCTCAACCTTCTAGAGTACCAGGACTACAGGTGTGTGTCACTACACCTGGCCACTATTCTGTTTTATGTGAGAGACTTGAGTGTCTGCAGGTTTTGTGCTCTGGGGGAAGGGGTTCTAGAACCAATCCTCTACAGAGACTGAGGGATAACTATACATTTTTAAATTAAACTCCATAAGACTCAGATATTTTCACTTGGAATGGAAAAATACAACCTATGAACATTTGTTTCCCTCATTTCTATGTACTGTCTTGAGCTCTGTGGTAAGTTTCCAAGATGAATTTTATTTGCTTCAAGGAAGCTGGAGACTTATTTCAGGAAAAATGAACATTTACACATTTTCTTCGATGGGCCTTTCCTGTGTTTTGGCTGAGGAGCCAAATAGCTGGTGCTCAGGGATGTGGGGCCGAGAGAGCGGGGTGCGCTGGAGCCCCTGAAGGACTTGCAGGGAGGAATCTGGGTGGTGTTTGTTATTTTCAGATGGGGAAGGAGGGAAGGCACGGACTGTGTTGTTCCCTTGCTCATTTAAGTGACTGTATGACTCACTGTAAATTTAGATAGTTGCAAAGCATTTAATTTCTTACTTTTCATACATGTATTTTAATGTTGTATGTTTTTGTTAAAATACGTCTTCTTTTCTCACACAATTCATAGAAAGTGTTCATCACATAACTGATTGGCAAGGCAGTCCTCATTGTTAAGCCAGATAGGCTAAAAGAGTCTTAATTTCTGTCAGAAAAAGCTCAGTGCCATTTTCTTTGTCAAATAGTTGTGTCAATGTGCACACCTTTGGTCATGTCTCACTTCTGACCCTGGATCTTTGGACAGATAAATAGGTGAGGCTCTGCGCTCTGCCAGAAGTTTGTTACCTGAATGAACAGCCTATTCCTTTGTTTGGTGTCCCAGAAGTTATCAGTGTTCTTTTTATTTTTTGTATTGGGCCTTTTCACTGAGCCCTAGTCTATTATTATTATTATTATTATTACTATTGTTATTGTGATATAGGCTTTCACTAAGTCACTAAGTCACCAAGTTTCCCAGGCCATGCTTGAACTTGGGATTCTTCTGCCTCAGCCTTGCAGAGGGCTGGGATTACAGGTATGGACCACCACGCTCAGCTCCCTGAGGTTATTTTATATCCTCTGTACAACTGTGAGAGCCAGCAGGTAAAATGGGAAGGGTGCAATTGATGGGGGCTGAGGAGGACTAGCTGTGCTATGATTCTTCTCAGACAGATCTCTCTGTTAGGAGAGAGGACCACAGGACAGATCCATAAATGGATTCTCCTTAAACTAGACCTAAGCTCCTGGAATATCATCCTGTTAGCCTCTAGGGCTCTGGAGCTCTAGGGCTCTTAGTGTGAAGATGTCTGCTATTCTGTTTGACAGTGCAAGCCAAGTGAGAATGTTATGATAACCCTTGTCTGTATTCCTTAGGCTGTTAAAACTCTTCAGTAGCTTTCACCAAAGGCAGAAGGTAATAAAAACCATGCTTAACAAGAACTAGCTGTTCTGTCCCAGGGCAGGCAGAGGTTATGGGTGGTTAATGGTAGTCACACTTCCATATTCTATCTCTCCTGCTTCATTTTCAGAAAGGCTTTTGTGATTCCTTTAGGCTTTGAATGTTGTGACATTTGTGGCATGTAGGTACCAAGCTGAGATGGATTCTCTCATTTTTTTTGAAAAGAATAAACCCCGAATGTTTAATTAAATATTAAAACTATGTTCCAAAGACCTATTTGATAGGGTATATATACTTTTGTAAATTGGAATGTCTAACAATAGTTACGGGATTATAGGAAGGTAATACTATGGTCAATAGTTACCAGAAGGCTAAGGCTATGGCTTAGTGGCACAAACACTTACCTGGCAAGCACAAAGTTCTGAGTTTGATTCCTAGTTACTGACCCCCCCAAATAGTTATGAGAAATAGTTTTAGTAAGGCAAGAATGTGGCCATCATGTATTGTATATGTTTCTTAAAAATCCCCAAATAATAAGGTCATGGGAAAATAGTATTGAGGCAGACTTCTAAAAATCTGGGCAACATAGTAAGCAACCACTAACAAAAACAGGAATTGGCATCTTGAGGGATAATTTGGATAGCTTGGTGTGGCTAGAAGCTGTCCCAGGGGACATTAAAAATGCAAGGAGCAAGGTGAGTGGAAATGGTGGTAGTGGGTGCAGTGCATGGTGAAGGCTATCATTAACTGAGAGCCCTGCTACCCTGAGGTACTAAGCTCCAGAGGGGGCCCAGGTGTGGATGCTAATTTCTAAATTTTCTTTAGATAGAGGTAAAAGGGCTTCTGCTTGTTCAGTAGCTGAACTGAGAGATGTTTCCTGCTAAAGGTTGTAATGCTTTTCCCATAAATCTGGCTCTCCAACAACAACAAAAAACAAACCAAATAAAAAACTCATGTGAAACAATACAGCTCCTGTGTTATACCAATCATGTGTGAGCTAACTGATATTCCAGAATCATGTCCTGTACAGAAGAGATTGTATTTCAGATAAACTGGCGGCTTTCTCCCCTTTGATACTGAGACTTCAAGTCATCATAAAGGTAATCAAAGGTCTAGTTAATAAAAATGTACATACATGTGTAACCTTGGGGCCTCAGAGCTATAAATCGTTTTCAGAATTTAAATTCATTTTTCATTAGTACATGTTTGTGGTACGTCCCTTGTGGGGAGTTGGTCCATGCACATAAAACATCTTAATTCTTTTTTATCCTCTTCCCCTGTCCTCGCCACTTCCATCTCTTGGTCCCCTTCCCTCTTGCAGAAGTTCTATCACCCTGTTTCCTATTATCTATCATTTTGCTCTTTGATTTATTTGTACTTTGAGTTTCTTGTATAAGAGAAACCATGCAGTACTGATGCTTGGGTGTCTGAGTCCTTTTAGCATTTCAGTTCATAGTGAAAAAAACTTGAGTTCACGATCATTGCTCATTTTGGCAGTATGCCTTTTTGTTTGCTTAGGTTTTTAAAGAATTTGTCATCAAGTTGCAGTTACTAAAAATAATATCTTTACTAAAAATAATGCTGTTACTTTGTGTAATCAACACATTATAGAGAGCCCAGAGAATGAATTTTTCTTACTAAGCACTATGTAATGTGACTCAAGAACAGCAGATTGGTTAACGTGGATAGGACTGTGACAGTATTAGTGACTTTATTTGCTTTAATTTAAGGCAACTAGGAAAGTATTATAATTGATACATTTGGGAACAATAATGCTTTTTTGGGGGGGATTATCTTCAGTTTTTTGAAGGCAAGGGAAAAATTACAATAATAAAGATTTCCCGTTTGGGGCTTTATCTAACAGCCAGCAGTTTCTTTTTCTTAGGGCTTTGATTGCTTTTCAGTAAACAGCCTCAGATGATACTTTGTCAAGTGATATTCTGGTCCCCCACCCCATTAGAATGGTTCCTTAAAATATTATTTATCCAAATTTTTGAGTATTTCTCAGGACTAGTAGTTTTTTTAAACATTTATTTACTTATTTTTTTAAAATACAAAATGGCTAACATATATATCTTACTATCATTGAAATAGGGGGCGAGGCTTGGCTCTGGATGTCCCCGTCCACGGCAGGCCCAGCATGGCGCCGTTTCCGTGGGGGCGGGTCTAGTTCTCCTTACCCACAGTCGCGCTGATGCTGACTCACGGGGAAAAGCTTGGGTCAGGACTAGTAGAATTTTAAAACTGACTTTAAGTCAGAACTTGACTGATAAAAGATTGGGTTAAGTGACATTTTAGCTTGGTTTTTTGATGTGACCAGCGCAATCAGAGGCTTAACACCTTGACGTTTTTTAGAGTGGTGAGGATGCCCACTGGAACACAAATTTCTCAGACTTCTTCCGGTGAGAAACTACTTTTGAGTTTTCTAGAGTTTTGTGATTAGAACGATAGGATGAATTATGCAGTTACTGTTTGAGATAGAAAATGTTAGTTGCTGTGGTCTTGCTTGTGATGTACTATGGTTATCTTTAAAGCATTTCCTTTCTTTGTTACAGGACTTTTTAAAAGTTGCCGGAGCTAGGGGTGGTGGTGTGTGTCTGTGATCACTGCCCTTGGAAGGCTGAGGCAGGAGGACTGCTTTGAATTTGAGGCCAGCCTGAACTAGATAGTGAGATCCTGTCTGAAAAAAACAAAGCAAAGCAAAACAAAACAAAAAGACCACACACACAAAAAAAAATTAAAAATGTTGCTGGATATGGCCCTTTTGGAGGAAAAATTTTAAAACATCCTGGAATCTTTTTGGCTTACAGTTAGGGATCCCTCTTGAAAAAACAGCATCCTGAACTAGATGTGGTGGCACAAGCCAGTAATTCCTGCACTCTGGGATGCTTGCAAGTTGCCTGGGCAGTTTAGCATCTTCAAGAGACCCTGTCTCAAAATAAGAAATAAAACAAATGTAAAACAAATGTTTGTGGATATAATTCAGTGCAAAGGCCCTGGGTTCAATCCACAGTAATACAGCAAATGACATACAAATATATGATTTCAAATCTGTTTGCTTTTATACTCATTGAATTTATAAATATTTATGTTATGTCCAGGTTATAAATAACCTCTGATTGTTCATCAGCCTTTGAACAAATGTTTATCTTCAGTGGCTGCACATCGCCTGGCACCTTGTGTGCTCAGTTCTGGGATGATTTACGAAGTACCAGTTTTATCAAACAGTGTACTACATTGAAAGCAAAGCCTATGCTGGGCATGGTGGCGCACGCCTGTAATCCCAGCACTTGGGAGGAGAATTGTCTCCAGTTCAAGGCCAACCTGGGCTACATATACATAGTTCAGAGCCAGCCCAAAGTACAAATTGAGACCCTGTCTCAAAAAAGCAAAGCCTAGCACAGGAGCTGTTGTTCTTGAGGACTTAATATAGGTCACAACCACACAAAACAAGCGAGTCCACTTTTACTGTTTCTTGTGGAATTTTCTTTTTGTTACATTCTAGATTGTACTAAGTTATTCTATATTGCTTTTTTTTTTTTTATCTTTTTGAGACAGGGTCTCATTATGCAGCTCAGGCTGGCCTTGAGCTCACTTTGTAGCCCAGGCTAGTCTCGAATTTACAAGGATCCTCTTGCCTCAGCTTCCCGAGTGCTGGGATTACAGGAGTGTGCCACCCTGCCTGGCTTATATTCTATATTGCTTGAATCATGGAGTCCCCTCCAGAGTATAAATTTGACCAATTTGTGCATGGCATGGATAGAAACAATAAGAGTTTAGTAAATAGACTGTTACTTTGTGTATGACCTTTTAGCCGGGTGTGGTGTTCCATGCCTGTAATCCCAGCACGATGAAGGGCTGAGGCAGGAGGATTACCAGTTCCAGCCTGGCCTTGCCTGTGTGGTGATTTAGAAAGACTGTGTCTCAGAAAGGGACAGGAAAGGCTGGAATGTAGCTTGGTGTGAAAGCTCTGGGTTCAATTGCCGGTATGACTACTAGAAAAAAACAAAAAACAAAAAACAAACCAGACTTAAAAGACAAGTCTGGGGTGTAGCTCAGTGGTAGGGTGCTTGCTTAACACCCAGAGAGCCTTGGATTCAATTCCTAGCACCGTTAAAAAAGAAAAATCTTCTAAAATATGTATTGTGTAACACTGACTTTTTTACTTTTTGGGGGGGGGGATATATGTATCAGAAGATTTTTCTTTGTTTTTTTTTTTTTCGGTTTTTTGGTACCAGGGATTGAACTCACAACGTTGCATTTACCAGGCAAGTGCTTGAGCCATTGAGCTAAATCCCCGGCCCTCAGAAGATTGTTTTAAGGATGATTGAGAGGTGGTAGCTAAATGCTCTCCCCAAACAGATGGGATCCTAAAAATGAAGGGAGGAACCTCATTTTATGAAGATATGTAACCCCAGAGAGTTGTGACATTCCAGGATTATATCATAAATTATTAACAAATTAGTAACAGTAACACTGGGTAACTCTTGTAGGTCCGAGTCCTGAGGATGAATGATCAAGCCTCAAAAAACACAGTAAGGGTTTGTTGCATTCTGCTGCAGAGTAGAGTCAATGCCAAATTCTCAAACCAGTCCTGAGAAATAGGTGACGTGTGTCCACATTGTGACCAATGATCCTCAGTTTTTGACCTACAAAGTATGATAGAAATGCACCATGAATGTTTAAAATTTATTACAGTAAACGACACGTTGTTATTAATCCTCAATGCTTCTCTTCACTCCAAACTCACTCACATATCCCGTTCCTTCTTGCCACTTTCTAAAACAGTTCTGGAAGTGTTGCTTTCTGAGTGTCTTTAGGAGGTGTGATTAAAAATTATATTGAGTGCTGCTGCTGTGTGCCATCTAATGGAAAGGCAGGCTCCTAAAAATGTGACAGTGCGTCCTCATTCACGTAATCATTGTATATGGCACCATGTTACTTCTAGCTCTTCCCCAAAGTCAGTCTGACCTTGAAAAGTAAACATTTAGAATTGATTCAGGACATCAAGCCAGCCATGCACAATAGCACAATTAAAGACACTCATGAAAGAGGACCCCTAGAACTGCTTCAGAAATGGCAAGAATTATGGGATAAATATGTTTGAAGCAAAGGGGAGTATTCTGTGAGAGATTAATGTGAAAGTGTGTGTTTTACTGTAAATAAATGTAAAAAAAAATTAAAACATTGACCATATTTTTCTATCGCGCAATATCACCAAGAATGGCAGGGTCGCAAGTCAGACCTGGGACTCCTCCAGTGCCATTCTGTTTCTGGTGATCTTTTCTTGCACTTTACAGTGTGTCGAGGATACTTTAAACTTTTAGAGGTTTGTTACGGAATGAGAGTTTTGAGAAATCAACTTAAGTACCAGATATTGAATTTTAGCCAGCCTACTTTAAATAGTGTATACTTATCTGAGTGCAGATACTTCTAAGGAGATGAAGGTCACATGTTCTCTAACTTGCAAATGTCACAACAAAACCTATACCTAACAGTATCAATGAAAACTGCCATCCTGCTGGGAGCGGTGGTGCACGTCTGTAATCCCAGCACTTGAGAGACTGAGGCAGGAGGATTGCCGTGAGTTCGAGGCCAACCTGCACTACATAATGAGTTCAAGGCTAGTCTGAACTACTTGGTGAGACCCTGTCTCAAAAACAGAAACAAAAAGCCTTATTTGATATGATTCTAGAAATTAGAGGAACAGGATCAAAATATAGACACATTTTTGAGGAGATATAGTATGAAAGTTAAATTCTATGGATAATGGTACAGGTTAAGGCTTTTTAAAATTAGTTTATGAGTTGGCATTTGCATTTAGATTCAGGTGACTTTCTATAATTTCTGTTTACTTTTGCTAGAATATAGTTGTTTATTCCTGAAAGCTAAGACATTCTGTTTATTTCCTAGTAACAAGTGAAATCCAAGTATTTCTAACCTAAAGAGGAGGATACTGCATATAAAAATTTTCAGCCTTGGGGCAGGATACAGCTCAGCACCAAAGTGCCTGCCTGGCAAGCACAAGGTCCTGAGTTCAACTCCTGGTACCAGGAAAAAAAAAGTTTTTAGCCTTGTACTATGTGCATTTTATTTTCTTTATTTCTTTAAAGCAGTATGGGGAATTGAACCCAGGGCTTTCATACTACACTGTGTCTCAGCCCCTTTTTAATTTTGAGACAATCTCATTAAGTCACGAAGTTGCCCAGGCTATACTCGAACTTGTGATCCTTTTATCTCAGCCTCCTAGAGTGCTAGGATTATGTGCATTTTCCTTTACAGCTCTAATTTATTAAGGAAAATACTCAGGCATACAAAAAGCCCCCATAAAAGTATAATGAATGTGCCTGTACTACTAGTCAGCTAAAGAAAAATATTCCTAATGTATTTGAAGACCATATATCCCCCTTCTCCACTGCTTTTCCTTTCTTCCATTCCACCCCACCATTTATATGAGTATCTTGAGTTTGCTATTTATTTCTTATTACCTGTACTCCGTGTATATGCATCAAAGTACAATGCCATGTATAGCCTTGAACTCTGGTATTTTGCATCTTAATCAGACAAAAAACCATTTCAAGTTTTGGTAAGTTCTTGTTTCACTTAGAAAAAAGAGTTTTTGTATGCATATAAAAATTTAAAAGTTTGATAATTTAGTGTTCATAAAATAAGAGTTTAAGGTTCAGAGTCTTATGTTAGAAGGGAGTAATCTTGATTAAGCTGATTTATGGTTATACTTTCATGGATATATTCTCTCTACTAAATTGAAGATTTATAGTGCCATAAAAGGTGTGTAACATTATTAATGAAAGAGCTATTTTGTAGAAATCCCTCTGTGCTTGTGTTGAACTTGAGTCAGTGAC
>RJWT010054242.1:0-10304 GCA_004365215.1 Cuniculus paca
TAGAATGCAATAGTTGCTTAATTGCTACTTTAAACTCACTAATTGAGTGAATGTAGACTGGCCATCTTTTCCAACAAAGCCCGACATCTAAAATCAGAGAGACCCAAAGATTATTCACTTCAGTCTCCCATTTGATGTACAAATTCCTCTAAAACTTCCCTATCACTCTGCTTTTGCTTCCCTGCTCTCTTACAGTGACAGAGAACTCAGTAACTCCTGATGCCACAATTTTCACCTATGCAATGTAGCTTTTACATTTAGGTGTAGTTTAATTTGGAGCTAAACCGAGTGCCTGAAATGTCTGGTTTATAAGACCATCAGTCCCTTACAATTCTTCCCCACTCTGAACTTACACATCCATTTTTTAAGAACATGTCATGTGAACTTTAGTCATACCGACTGCTTTCTCCAGAATAATTTTTTGTTTGTCAATGAACTTTAAAGTCGGACACACAGACTGAAACATGCTCCCAGGAATGACCTAACCAACACAGTATAGATCCATGTCATCACCTCTATCTCTGTGAAGATTATCATTCCAGTGACAGAATCAAAGTTTCAGTTTAGTCATTCTTTGAAGACCATATCAAAGATCCTAAAGGTAAGGTCAACTTTTATCTGCCCTGCTACTTAACTCTCTTTTCAATATGGCCGTATGCTGGTGTTTTTAATTTTTTTTTTACACTCTAGAAGAATGTAAGATAAAATGGTAAGATAAAAACAACATGAGCTTCAAAGTTAGAAACTTTTCCATTTGTATCCAGTCTGTATCATTTTATGTTCACAACCTGAGAAAAAGTCATTTAGCATCTCAACGCTCAATTTTAGCTTCTGAGAGTATGATAATGTCTAGTTTTTCTTTTCAGACTTATATAAAATAATATATGCTAAATTGTGTATAAGCGTTCATGTATGCACTACTCAAAAGTTGAAAATGTGGGAGCAACCCAAATTAAAAAATAAAATAAAATAAAATAAAAAGATTATTATGTTTGCTGACCAATGAAAACTGGGACAAACAAGGATTTGGGAGAAGAGTAAGTAGCTATTGTAATGCAGCAGTTACCCCCTAATAATTCTATTTTACACAGTTCAGTTTCTGTTTGTCAAAGTCAACTGGTCTAAAAATGCCAAATGGAAAATTCTAGAATTAAGTAATCTGTAGTATAAACTGCACACTATTATGAGTAGCATGATGAAATCTCCCACTGGCTTGGTTACTTTTCTCTGGTTGCTGGGACAAAACACCTGACACCCAAAGTGAAACAAGGAAAGATTTATTTAGCTTACGGTTTCTGGAGAATTCAGTCCATAATCAGCTGGCTCCAAGGCAGGGTGGCATGGCACTGGAGCAACACTTCAAGGCAGCAGCCAGAGAAAAAGAGCAAAATGCAAGCCTCTTCTCTACCTTTATATTGTACACAGGCCACCCCCCCACCACAGTGTGGGTGTAGCACTGACAAAATGTCCTTGCCCTTCTTTGCACAGGATGAGGATATTTACAAAGTAAGAACCCTGACTCCCTGCTGAATCTCTCAGTTAAACTTCTAACCTTCTCAAGTTGACACAATGTATCAACCATAACAATCCACCCCTTGTCAACTTGGCAACCAGACATATTTCTTTAAATCAGCCTCCAGATACAAAGGCATGCTTATTCTTACCATTTTGTAACTTGAACATTATAACACAGCTTAACAATCCTTAAGAACCAGCATTAAGTCTATCAACATTCTACTACATTAGAATCATAATATTTTGTTTTTGGTCCCCCCAAAGACTCACATACATCCCTTTATGCAAAAGACATTTAGTACAACTGCAAGAGTTGCTGAAGTCTTAACAGTTTCAGCATTGCTGAAAAGTTTTAAGTCCCAAGTCTCCTCCAAGATAAGGCAAACCTTAGCTGCAAGCCCCTGTACAAATGAAAACAAAGTTACACACTTCCAACATGTAATGGCACAAGATAGACATTACCATTCCAAAAGTTACAAACAGGGTAATACAAAGCATTGGAACCAAAGCAAGTCCAAAAGCCAGTAGGGAAAACATTAAGTCCTATAGTTCCGTGTGCACCATTTGAGGCAATCTGTGGCAAATTGTGAGCTCCAAAGGGCTTGTGTGGTTCCACCCCTATGGCATTTCTGGTGGTTTTAGCTCCCACTGCTTCTCTCTTGGTCTAGCTTTGCTTCCTCATTGCAAGTTTCCTTAGATGATCCACATTCCTGGTTTTTCCAAACCTCTGGGGTCTCCGTTGGGATTTCCACTCCACCTTTGGCTTCACATTCATGGCTTCATACACTGCCTTCTCAGGGGCACACTGCCTGGCCCCCAGGCCTTCTGAAATTGGGGCAGAAGCTGCCTTAACTTCAGAACTCATGCATTATCCATGCGCCTAAAAGCAGCACCACATGGATGATGCTGTGATCTGCTGCCAGCTGGAGCAGTGGCCAGGCTTTCCTGTCTCTTGGCTGTAGGGTTCGAGTGCCTGTATTGCTGAGCACTCTGGGCATTCTGGGCACTCTGAGCTTGATTGTGAGGAACAGAGTCTCTGTGTTACCACCATGCTGGAATCTCATGGGGCCTCTGCTGCCATTCTGGAACATGGTGCTCTGAGGCGTTCTCCTCAAAGCAAAGTCTTCCACTTTTGCAGTTGGGAAGCTGCAAAAGTTCGAGACTTGTTGCTTTTTGCACTGCCTTCAGGTCATCTTTTCTATTTCTCTGTTCCTTCTCAGTAATCAAGGTCTCAGCTCTAACTTTACAGTCCACAGCTTTACTGGAGCTTCCTTTCTGACCAAACTCACAATGTTTTAAAGCACCATACTGTTGATTCACTATATAAATCTGGCTAAAAGCCCCCAACAACAGCCATGCCACAGCCTCAACATTCTACTGCCTTGAAATTTATTCTGCTAGATTAATCAGTCTGCCATCCTTAATCTTTAGTCTCAGGCAAAGTCTCTGGACAAGGTCAAAATGCAGAAAAACTTTCTGCCAAGTCATAACACACATTGTCTGGAGTCCAGCACCCAATGCAGTCCTTCCCAGTAGAAATCTCCTGAGTCTGGTCTTTACTGGCAGGCTTTCTATCAGCCTTCTAGTCTCCTGAGCTCAGATCAGAATCTCTCTTACAAAATAGCCTAAGCTGTTCCAGCTCTATGCATTTAGGTGACATCTCTGAACCTTTCCAAACTCTTCCCACAAGCCATTCCTGAAGGCTCTTGAACCACATGGTCAGGTACAGTCACAACAGTCCCACTCCTGGTACCAAATTCCATCTTGGTTACTTTTCTTTCATTGCTGGGACAAAACACCTGACACCCAAAGTGAAGCAAGGAAAGGTTTATTTAGCTCACAGTTTTTTGAGATTTCAGTCCATAATCAGCTGGCTCCAAGGCAGGGTGGCATGGCACTGGAGCAACACTTCAAGGCAGCAACCAGAGCAAAAGAGCAAAATGCAAGCCTCTTCTCTACCTTTATATTGTACACAGGCCACCCCCTCCTCCAGGGTGGGTGTAGCACTTACAAAATGCCCTTGCCTTCCTTTTTACAGGAAGAGGATACTTACAAAGTAAGAACCCTGACTCCCTGCTGAGTCTCTCAGTTAAACTTGTGAATTGCTCAAGTTGACACAACGTACCAACTATAACACCGACCTTCCCTTTGTCCAGTACAACCACACTGTGTACACTGCCTGTTAGTCCTTTAGTAACCATCTCAATCATCAGATCAACTTTTGTTCTATCCCATTGCTTGTGTTCAAGTAACCCTTTTTTACTTGATAATGGCCCCAAACATAAGAGTAGTAATAGTAAAATTTGAGATATGCAAAAGTGAAGCCATAAATCACTTCCCTTACATGTAAAGCTGAAAGTTCTTGACTTAAGGAAAGAAAAAAATCACATGCTGAATTTATTAAGATGTATAGTGAAAATAAATATTCTATCTATGAAATGGTGAATAAAAAAGAAATTCATTTTAGTTTTTCTATACATGCCATAATGAAAAAGTCATGTCCACAGTAAGTGATAAATGTTTGTTAAGATGGAAAATGCATCAAAATATAGTAAAGGTTCAGTACCATATGCAATCTCAGTTATCCACCAATGGTCTTGAATATATGCTCATGGATTAGGGTTCAAGGGACAGGAGGATTAACTATAATCCAGATGAGATATAGGGCTATTTAGACTACAGCGAAAATGATATAGGTTTTTTGGATATTTTGAAAATAGAGCCTCAAGATTTGCTAATGGTATTGAACAAGGAACATAAGAGAGAAGTTAAGAATTATTTTGTCCTGGGTAACAAGCCCTTTACTAAAGGTGGGAGTCTGTAAAAGGATCAATGATTGTATGAATTATTACCAGGAGGTTTTTTCTTTTTTTTTGATATCTTAACTTTTTGATGCCTTTACATTTATATGCCTAGCAATTACAATATCTCTGTATTGTCTCTTGAATAAAATTCTGGATAAGTCTAGACCAACAAAAAAAGTGAGGGGCAAGAGAATAAATTGCATTTAAGGTATGGGAGTGCACGAGATTACTGAGAAGAGGTAAACTTTTTAAAAGGCTTGACGTCTGAATCCACAACATTCCCATACAGTCAGGTAGATGAGGAAGATTCATTGATATAACCTGAGATGAAGTAGACCATGAGGCAAAGTTAACATAAAAGGAACACTACCAATGGTAAAAAATAATCTCAATCCATTTGTCAGCAGTTATTTGATTTTATCAACTAGTATCCCAGGACTGAAACTCTCAACACTTGTACTTGTTTATAGTTGAATGCTCTTTACAATTAATAATAGTGCACTCAGGAATGTGCTCATGAAAACACAATCACAGCACATGTGTCATTGCTCAGTCTTTCCCAAATAGTAGCCCCTGCTGTGTTTCATTTTGACCCATCTGTCATTATAAAACTTCATATTAGCTAAAAGCAAGCCCTTATTCCTCATCTCTACCACCCTTGTATCAGAGATAGACATGTAATTTCCCGGATACAAAGCAAAGAAATAAAGATTCCAGTTCATAAATTTATAAACAACCAATTGTCATGTTAAAAGCTAATACAGTTAGACATGTGTGATCATATTGCTTAATGTTTGTCAATCTCATTTTCTATAACCTATACCAACAAGAGAGGAAACACACAGGTATAAGGTCAGCTCAAGGGTTCAACAGAGTGCTCAGACTGATACAATCAGCAGATAACATACTTCACAGGTTGCTAAGATACCTTAATCTGGGAAAAGAATCAGAATTAAGTTTTTGTTAAGAGATTTATCATCCCTTTTCCTGATCTATTGATAGAGATAGTCTATTGGAATCAGCTTCTCAATTATATGGTTGGAGTAATTGGAGAAAAGTTAAAAAAAGGATTTGAACAAGAAAGATAATAGCTTAAGAATTTGAGAAGTCACTTGGGTAGTCATTTTGAAATTGCTTTAGGCAAGTTTAAGCAGTTTAGATTTTTCTTTGTGCAGGAAAAACCTCACGAAATAATATTCTATATGGTGTTATACATGATGGGCTAGTAAAGATTGAATAAAGCAACTATAAAGTTGATTTAATTAAGAAAAAGGGAATTAATAAATCTTATTTTTATTTGTCCTTTGCGAAAAATTCTGTTTTGCATGTTGTAGATACTGCTATTTATCTCAGGCTATTTATTTTTTACTCGGTGAAGAAAAGATGTCATTTCATTACTAAATCATTCAAGGAAGTGTCATTAGGCACAGTAGAGATTTCAAAAAATAATTGTGTACATTTTTTATTTTAAAAATAAATAAAAACAACGAAACAGAGTTTCAAAACAGGTTAGTAGGCAAGTTACAATAATTAATACATTAAGTATTGTTATCTTCATAGTGTTATTCAGAGTACAAGATATAGGCATGAAATCTTGTCCAAATAATATTAGCACAAACTTGCCTTTTCAATGAACTAAGAGAAACTAGCTGTATAACTATTTAACTATCTTGTGTATAAATATATTTTTTCTTTTTCCCTTCCTTTCTGTTCCTTTTCCCCTATCGTAGTTCGTCTTTTTTTGAAGTTTCTTCCTAAATGTAAGCCTATTGAAAAAGTTATGTAACACAAAGCTCTTATATGCCCTTTATTTGTATTCAATTATTTATATCTTGCTTCATTTGCTAATAATTTATCCCCATTTGCTAGTAATTTATTGTCTTCTCAGTTGATGAGGATGCAGAGAGTTATGTGAATTATAGGTATGTTTTTGGATGAACCATTGATGGTGAGCTGCACATAATGTTAATTAATCACTTCAACAAATAATTATATATTTCCTGAGAACAAGGAAGGTTCCATGTTTAATTGCAACACAATCATCAAAATCAAGACACTTAACATTTTTCCAGTATTAATAACCTAATCCATAGTCCATATCCAAAGTGTGCCATTCTGTCAATAACATACTATTGATAAAAATTCATAACATTTTTCCAATCCAGTATCCATTTCAGAGTGACACATTAATTTCAGACATGATGTTGGAAGGTGTTTATATAAGCGTACCAATTCCCTACAGGGAATGTAGCCATGATGTACTGCAAACAAGTACTGATGAAAGTGAAAAAACAAAATAAAATAAAACTTTATAAACTAAACACAAGGTCTTATTAGTCTCCTTAAATATGGAAAACTTCCTCAGTCTTTACTGATTTTTTTGAAAGAACATAGGCAATGTTTTTAATAATAATACAAAGACATATAAATACATGACACATAAATAGACGTGCATGAGAATCCTGGCTTTATCCACTATGAGAAATTGGAAATAATGATATCTCCATTGCCATGTGCACACCTAAATGCAGATCTTTGTTTCTAAATACGATTTCCTGCTAAAAGAAGTAGAATCTGTAGAGAAATGGCAGATTCATGTTCCAGAGTTTATATTCTATTGGGAGAAAGAAAAGTAAGTATTATAATACAAAATGTAATTACAGCTTGTGAGACTTGTAATAAAATACAAACAGGTGAGATGATCTTGAGAGGTCAGCTTTTGTTACAGTAGCCATGGAAAGACTAAATAGCATCATTTCTGAGACCTGAAGAAGAGGAAAAGGTCAGCCATATGAAGAATATGAAGAAGAAAATAGACATAAGGAGAAGTAAATTAAAAGGCAAAGGACTTTGATGTCAGAGATAGATGTGTTCACAGAAAACAGAAAGGCACTGTGATTGCAGCATAGACCCTGTGTAACACTGCTAGCAGAGCTGGGGCGGTCAGGGAGAAAGTGAGTGTGCTTCACTTTGGAAAGATAGGCATGGGCTAGTAAGCCGCACAATTCAGACTTTATCCTACGTGGAATAGGAAGGCCTCTGAAAGATTTAACGTGGGTAGTGACATGATCTGACTTATGTGTTCCAAAGATCATGGTGGCTGCTTCGTGCAAAATAAATTAGAAGAGTGTAAGAATAGAAGCAGGGAGACCAGACAAGAGACTCTTATGAAAGTTCAGGCAAGAAATAGTGGTGGCCTGCACAAAGGTGGTGTCAGGAGAGATAAAAATATATGGATGGATTCAGATTACATTTTAGAGTTACAAATACCAGGATTTGTGTTAGATTAAATGTGTGATGTGGACGAGGAAAAGGGAAGGTTAAAGGACAATGTCTAGGTTTCTATCTTGGGATTAAGTTTAAGGAATAAAGTCAACAGCTCCTCTCTGGGCATAATATTTTTGATAGGTGTTTTGTATATCAAACAAAAATATCAAATAAATAGGAAAACTGACAAAAACACCTAAGATCTTATTTTTCACTATTTTTAAGATTAAAATATAATACTTAAATGAGACCATCTGTGTCATTTTGTCAGAAGTGAAAAGATGAAGGCAATTTTAATTATCTTCAGATTTTCTGGAAATTTAAATAGCAAAACAACAAGTATGTGCTTAGGGAAGAGGAAATTTTGAGATTACCAACAATGACTTACATGGGAAATTAGAAAAACTAATTTTCTAAGAGAGTATAAAACAATTGAATAAAGAAGAATATAATTTAAATATCAGAAATAATTTTACAAGCAAGAGTAATTCAAATCAGAACATCTTTTAGGGCCTTATGAAAGTTTCTTTGGCTGAAACATTAAAAATGAGACTGTAAATACTTGTTGAAAAGGAAGAAATGTATATTACAAAGGAGATGGAATAAGTTGTCTAATAATGTTTTGAGAAGTATTATTAGTGTTTACAAAACCAAACCCTGTGAGCTAAATGTTCTACCTCTTTCCAAGTGCTCTTTGTATAATTTCTTACAATCAGTGGAGGTGAGTTTAAATGGCTAGCGTAATTTTTCAATTGTCATTTCTGGAAGTTTTTATAATACTGAGTAGAAAATATTAGGGGTATGTCTTATACAAAATGAGGATCCACCAAACAGAACCAAGCGAAAACTGAATTATCAGTTTCACGAAAAAAAACAGTGAAACTATTTGGTTCTACTTGAATAATGGGAAAACAGAGTTTAGAAGACTATAACATTTTGCTGAAAATTTGTAAATGAATGAATTTGATCTCACTTACAAAGAATTTTTGTTCTAAAAAAATCTTGTAAATCCAGTGTACACAAATACATTTTTTGGATCTAATCTATTTCTATTTTTTAAGGTGAAAGCTTGAAATCATATGTATTTTGTTATTTTTCCATTAAGAATTCTACTTATGTAGGAAAGTTGTTTAGGGAAAATTAAAATCTTGATATAATCATTTTTACTGTAATCTTTTTATTGTACAGAGGCATTAAAAATATTTTTTCAGTGAAAATTGTTTTAATATACCATACCTTTGAAGATATTGTTTCATGTAAAAGATCAGTGTAATATATATATATATATATATATATATATATATATATATATCAATTTGTTTCCAGAAGAATTTGAAGTGATATAGCATTATGAATCTGGGAAGCAAAGCCTGTTTGTAATTATATAGCATCCAACTCAAAAGGAGAGATGTGAAAGTTGTTTAAATGCCATGAAGAAAAGCATGAGAAAAATCAATACTGAAACAAGTAATTGAATGATGTTCACAGGGGCCGAGAAAGTCATCATTAGGCACAACACAACTATAACAAAATTCCTAGGGTTATTTGACATAATGTACATGATATCCAGTAAAAATAGAAGTTGTGTTTACTGCTTAGATTTACATAGTGTTTTAAAGAACCAGAATATAGTCACAGGCTAACATGAAGTGGAAGAAGATGGAATAATCAAAACAGTAAAATAACCCAATGATAATGGTGACCTTTGCACGGCTGCAGTTATATTTCTTGAGAACCTCAGAAAATTACTTTATCACTGGACGACCTCAGGCCTTATAAAAGAGAACAAAAACCACAACCAACACACCCAATAATGACACTTGAAAGAACTTATGGGACATGTGCTTATAATGGAAAGATCTACATGGAGAATGGCACATAACAACTGATGCACTGTGGTGGATTGACAACTGGTGGTCAACTTGTAACGCCCACCTAAACTGAGTCAGTGTGGTGCTGGGTGTGGATGGCCCACCTGAGGATTGTTACCAACAACATAAAGAGGTGAACTGGAGAGGAAGAAGGGGTGTTACTGTTTCTCACGTGGCCACTGGATCTCCTGAACGAACTAGTCGAACTTTTTTCCTGATATGAACTTGGCTGTTCTCATAGTCAGAGGAGCTCAGAACCTTATTGGCGCTGAGAATGGCTGCGTTTCACTTTGGGAGAGCTCAGGTCCTTACTTTGAGCATCACTTCCTGGCTCCGAAGGGGAAGATGGTATACTGTTCAATCTCCTGAAAAAGCTTGTTACGCTGGCTTCCTGATGTGAACTTGGCTGTTCTCATCATTGGAAGAGCTTGGGACCTTGTCGTCCCTGAGGATATCTGTGGTACTTTTTGGGGGAGCTCTGGTTCTTACTTTGAGCATCACTTCCTGGCTCCAGTGCAGATCCCTCAGCTTACTGGCACAGATTCGTCACCCCGCTGGCACACACTTTGTAGCTTCCACCGCTGACCTTTGGGCCTTCTCAGCGCAGATCCATGAAACAGGCTTGCATGAGACATTGTCATGGGCTCTAGGTCTTCAGCTGGACTCATGCAGGACATTGCCATGGGATCCCAGCCCTCAGCTGCATTCTTTGGAGTCTTTAGTGTGTAGACAGATTTCCTGCACTTTTGTTTTAGACTCTTTGGGTTACTATTATAAAATAATTCTATAAATTATGTGTCCTATATTAAACTGTTTTCCTTGCAAACCCTGACTACAACATGCACCA
>RJWT010054243.1:0-10312 GCA_004365215.1 Cuniculus paca
GGATATATTGAGTATTGCCTATCTGTTACTCTGGAAAAAATGTGAGGGTAGAACAGATTAACAAAATAGCTTCTGGTTTACAGGGGTTTTGCTGCAATAACAGTTTCGGATTCAACATCTTCCTCTGTTGGCATCTTAATGGAATTCAATACAAAGGCCAAATTCTTTCGTCCTAGAACTACATGAAATCCAGAGCTAAGGGAAAAGGGGTGTTTGAACTATCGTTCCTTTGTTGATAAGGTAGATACTTTACAGCTATAAAAGGATCACAAGGCACTACTGCACAGTTTAAATTCATTTTGCTGATAGGATTGACCAGAAATCAACCTTCATACCTTTGAGGCTGTAAAGAACCTTGAAGATTCTCTCACCTACGACCCTCTTTACTTTAGAAAATGAAGCCCAGTGAGGATACAGCTTTTCCAGGTAAAAGGCCCATGTGATTTTCTAAATTATAGCACAATTAGTTTATTATTCGGTGTTTTTAGGAAAGAATAATTTGTCTCCCAATTACTGTTGGGGAGTATTAAGTGAAAAATATTTTCTGGGTACCCTTGGAAGGATTGATAGAATCTATGAAATAGACTGGCAATAGACAGATTTATAGAAGGCATATAGATTTATTAAGGGTATGAGGCACCTCAGTAAAGGAATGTGGGTACCCAAAAGCCCAGTGGTATCTAGAAGCTTAGTACCCTCTTCTTAGGGGAGGATGGAGAGAGATGTAGGCAACTTATGAGAGAGTAATTTGGGAGAAAGATGAATTGTCCCTTCGGGGAATAAGAAATAGCCTGCTATTAAGTTTGTCTCAACAGGCTCCTCTCCTGTAAAACAGTTAATCTTCCCTAGCTGATGAGATTTCCAGGGAAGGGCCTCATGCCAATGGTATTCTTTCTGTGTTTAGTCAAATAAGGAAAGCAGGAAAAGCCCCCTCTCTGATCTTTGGGGGAGAAGGACACGAGACCAGAGTACAAAAGGGCACAGAGACCTGGGTTCTGAAATCTGCCAGTCTCCTATGATTCAAAGTACTCAACATGCCAAAGAACCATACCCTGAGGTATCATTTTCTGAGCCTCAACATTGGCAACTGTACATAATAATCTCCCTGTTTTTCAGCTATGTTAATTATATATGCTTTAGCATTTAACACCTGTAGCAATTGCTTTGCATAATAATATCTTACACTTAAGCACATGTGCCCAAAGTACGTTTATAGTTGTTTTTCATTTGATGTTCACAACAATCCCACATAGCAGGTGTTCTTTCTTGATTCGAAATGAGAGAACTGAGGCTCAGAGAAAGTGTCCCAGAGAGTTGGAACACTAAAACAGGTCTCTGACTTCCGTTTTCTAACCATGCATCTAGATTTCTGACCTCTGCACATCAGTTGCTTGCCTAAATGGTCCAGTCCATTGAAGTCCACCTAAGGAATATTTACTAAGTATCCTCTGTATTTCACATATGTTAATGGACACTAGGTGTGCAAAAACTTTAAGAGACAAAATGACCTGATTCTCAAGAAACTTGATGGTTAAATGAAATAGACAGATATGAAACCCCCCCTCCAAATAAATAGAGAACAATATAAAGGTAGTAGGAAACAGGGAGATTGAACTTTTGCAAAAGGTAAGAAAACAGAGATGGAGGGAGGAAGGCAGGAGGGCAGGAGGTCTCAAAACAACTGCAGTGTGTTCTGCACCTGTACCAACCCCTCATGATGAGTGGAATCATTACATACTGCAAACATGTACTAATAGAAATGAAAATTGAAGAAAGAAAATGTAGAGTAAGTGCCATAGCGGGCCCGAAATGTCTTTTGGTGTCGCAGTGAAACAGCAAGGGGCTAATTTTGTTGCAGTTTATCTAACCATGCTAGGGTCCTGTCTCCCCAACTAGATAGTTACTATCGTACCCTACATGTCTTTTGTCACTTCTCTGCATTCCTGCAGCTCCTTACACAGGCCTCACACTCTCCTGGTATTCTATTAATATAGATTGATGATTCTTTCCTCTGACATTCATAACATGGGAAAGATTTTCTCTTGGCCCTTAGGCATAAAAGGCTTTCGTGGATGAATTAGCCTTCTAAAGAAAATTAACTTTACAATCAGGTGGTTTCTAAATACTAACTCAACAAAATGACATTCTATTTTAACTAGCTAATGCCCAACCATTCTTGGCAGTTTAGAGGATTATAGGAAATCTCAAGTCAATGAATTGTTGCTTTCAGTAGGTGCTGTTAAAACATCAAAACAGTCTTTAATGGGAGACTAAAAACTTCTAATTATTGCCAAGTAGCTTATCATTATTATTTCATTGATGTTTTAAGTGGTATCAAATATCCCAACTGTTTTCCACCAAGGAGGGATAGATTTTAGAAATACATCTGCTTTTTCAAATTTATGGGAAATTTGTTCCTTGTAGTGAAGTCGTGATTGAGTTTGTGGCTTGTACACACTTGGAATTCTACGGAAGGAAATCTGCATTCTGGGCTGCTTCGTTTGGTTATACAGTACCGTTGAAATATTCTGTAGCTCATCTATCTATTTCCTTTTTTCTGAAATCTCACTGGCAAGCTTTGTAAACAAATATTATTTCTCAAAAACACTAGAAATAAAGTGAAAATGTGGTCTTTTCTGGTTAATGGTCAAAAGAGCTTTCTTTCTCTTAATCATTAAATTCTGAGGCATACTCAGTTCAATTTTGCTTGGATCTGATCTCAGCATGAAGACTTTAAGCGAGCAGTTTCTAGCAGAAGTCACCTTTTGGATTCAGTCTCTCAGTATTTCCTAAAAGTGCTAGTGTACACAGTGAATCAGAAGGGAAATGAGTAAATCTGGCTTGATTTACTAAACACCAAAACACACATCCAAATGCACTTACGAACTAAGCACACACAAAGCCAGGAACCCTACAACAAAGCAAAACTCCATTTACTTTGAGAGGATATAAAATTTTATACCTGCCACAAAATTGTTTTTTTTTTAAGAGAAGTTGTATAGACATTTTTAAGTAGACACTACAGCACGAAGTTACCAACCAAGTGACAATTTAAATGAGGCAAGAGAAACTATAATTTAAAGATTTTTTTTTAAGTGTGGTAAGGATGTGACAGAGAGGAAGAGAGGGGGAGAGAGAGGAGAGAGGGTTCTTGTGTGTGTAGGGTTGTATTGAATTTGAGAGTAATTTTATGGAAAGTGTTGCCAGCATGGTATTTCAAATGCTCCACAATTTGAATTTAAACTACTCAATGGGATCATTAAGATTATTATGCATGTTTTCCAAAGAGCTTGGATTCCAATGACAATTTAAAAAAAAAGAGAAAAGAAAAGAATGCCCTTTAAAAATTGAGGAATGTTATTGCACTTAGAGAAATTCCTGTACTTTGAAGTAATTTACCACCTCCCTTTCTCAGATAATGTGCTCAAGAGATAAGGAGGTTGGAGGACTTGCATGTTGGAGACACATTACACTGATAAATAAAAGTAGACTGTGAGGCAGGCTTTATGGACAGTGAATTATTTCATTTAGTACAATTGACAGCAGGAGAACAGGAAGGGATGTGGCTCCATATGCAGGCGAAGCACAGATCTGATGACAGCAGAGGCTCCTTGAATAGTACGCAAAAGACTCCTCCGAAATCATCACACGGGCCACTTGGTTCCCTTTGCATGACTAGGCCATGAAATATAGAAGTCTGCTTTCATTTTGTGTCAGTTAACAAAGTCAAGAATGCACCAGCCCTGCCCCCCAAAAATAGAAGGATGCTTATTCACTTTTCAGAAGGAATTTTTGCAATTGACTTACCACTGTTGTTTTTAAACAAGTGCAGTTGCAGTGTCTCAGATTTACTAGCCTTCTCCTCTAACAGTTATACAGTGACTTTTTATTTTGAATACAAATCTTACAAGTATTAATTTATGATCTTCAGAGAAGACAATGAATACATCTTCCATTTGACAGCCTTAAATTCATAAGTCCATCTGAGTTTTCTCCTGTTTTGCCTAAATTCTAGTCCATCTATTCATTTCTAGTCTGCCGCAGTATCAACTCTCTCGGGATGGTGACCACTTCCTTCTGGATTGGTTCAGCATGTCAGTGACTTACAGAGCATGTGGAATTTTCATTGACTTCAAAAGTAAAGGGACCTAATAGAGCACGTAGATTTCATTTTAAAACAAATGAGAGCAATAACAACACAAGAATATTCTGAGTTATTTTGTGTTTTAAAGTTAGAAAATTTTATGAGCTGGCTCCTAATTCAAGTAGAATAAAATGATGTTACACATGAGGCCTTGTTCTTTCCAATCTATTTTAAGCAGAAATGAAATATATGACATTTATCATCGTCTAATTTACTGTGTATGTTTCATCTTCCTGCAGTGGTAGCTTACTCATTCTTTACACCTTTAACATTCTTAATGTAGGTGGTGTTTATTAATTGTCAGGTTGAAAAACATTAATAACTGTTTAGTGCTTTCCAGTTTGTAAAACATTTTCAACATAAATTTGAGCCTGGAGAACAGATGTCATTCTTTTGATTAAAAAAGAACAAAGAACAATATGAAGAAATCAAGGCTTGTAGGGCTGAAGGGATTTACCCCAACACACAGAGCTGGTCAGGAGTGTCTTCCTTACTTTCTTGTTGCTAAGACACAATACCCCACACCACAGTTCTAAGGAGGAAAGGTCTGTTTTGACTCACTGGAGAGGGTTCAGTCCATAGTTGGCTGGTTCCAAGGCGGGACAGCATAGCAGAGGGGCATCACAGAGGTGAAAGAGCACCTAGCATGGCAGCAAGAAGCACAGAGCCATCAAGCGAGGAGGAAGGGAAATAGATCCTCCAGGCCACTCCCCAAGTGACCCGCTCCTCCACCCAGCCTTCACTTCCATATCCACTTTAGACTAATCCACTGATGAATGTCAAGCCCCTGTGATCCAATCACTTCTAAAAAGCCCCACCTGTGAGCCCATGAAACCAGGAATGGGGGCATCTAGATATAAACCATAACAATGGGGATTCATCCGCAAAGCTTCATGGCTCCAAACTCATTTAGACAAGGGCATCCATGAGTCACCCTTCTTGGTGTCTCCCGGGAGAGACCATATTTTTCAGTGGTTTGAGAGGACTAAAGGGTCTGATTTCTGCACCCCTGTCAGAGATATTAAAGGGATTCGAGTACTTTGAAATCAAAGGAGCTGTGAGAGCAGCATGTCTTTGGAGCATTGCAATCTCTCTGTTATGCAAAATGAATCTGCAACAACACTTGAGAAGGAACAGTCTGTGAGAGTCAGGACTAAGACTGGAGCCTCATTTGTATCCAAATCCATTACACATTCTGTTTCTGAATCCATCCCTTTATCAGATAAACACCATGTTGCTGGAAAACTTTTCCTGTTAAATGAAGTGTCCAACCCAACATCTCCTTCCAGTAATTCCAGTATTGGGCAGGTGATTACAGTGTTATACTCTACTCTCAAATGTTTCATAAATTTTATCTTCCACCACAAATTTTAGCTGTACCACCCACACTTCTTCTCAAGGGATGACATTCCCTTGTTCTTTGCAGTGAAAATGGAATCTATTAGAAGAAATTCCCTCGGTGTCTGCTGTCAAATTTTTTAATCTTACTGCCTATCAGGTTATCGGATGCTCTGTCTTCTCAGGCCCTTCAGTCCATAGACTGCCCATTCTTTAATCTCCATCTTCTGCCTTCTTCCTTCTCAGTTGGCTTATTTTCAGCAGCATTCAGCTGTGTTCTAGCTTGGCCCACATTTTCTTCCATTCATCCTACAGCTCCCTGTTAGCTACTGATCTCTCCATTTCTTCACCTAGCATTCTGCCTTCCCTCTGCCTGCCTTGCCCCTGCCGCATCAGTCTTACATTGGCTACAGTAGCTGAAGGCATCAGTGCCTTCCACATTGTTGAAATCATTTTTCTACATCAGCGCTCATTTCCCATGATATCTCAGCTGGGACAGAGGGAGGGCATTTTACCTTTAAAAGTTCTCCTGACTTCCTTAGCATACCCAGCCTGCTGACTTATGTTTACTGACTTCTCAGTTTCCTTTGCTGGCTTGCATCCTCCTTCGTGATTCCTCACTTGTCCAGTTTTTCTGGGCTCATGTCTCTGTTTAGTCATTCTCATATCTTCTCAGATTTACCATCTATGTGCTAACATATTGCAAGCAAGTACCTCGATGGTATTGTTATCATCTTTAAACTCAGCCATTCTGATCGGTAGAGAATGGTATCAAATTACAATTTTACCTTGCATTTCTTTAATAAGTAATAATGTTAAACCTCAGTGCCGGAGCAATAGTGCAGAAATAGTGCTTTGCAGGTGAAATATAAAATGGTACAACCATTCCAGAGAACACTTTGGGAGCTTTTCTCAAAACTAAACCTGCAACTCCCATATGACCCAGCGAGTGTACTACTAGGCGTTTATCCTGGAGAAATGAGGACGTCTGTTTGCTCAAACATAGCAGCTATGTTCATAACAGCCCCAACCTGGAAGGAATTCAGGTGTCCTTTGACAGGCGACTGCTTAACCTCTGGTACATGCTTACCCTCGAATACTATTTGGCAATGAAAAGGAAGGAATTACTGATCTGTCCCCAACAGCTCCTCAGAAAAGAGTTATGCCGAATGGGAAAAGCCAATCTCTTTGGTTATATAGTGTATGAGTCTATGCATTACAGTCTTTTAAACTGCGTTATGGGATTGGGGAACAGATTAGTGATTGTTTAGCATTAGAGATGGGTAGCAGGGATTGAAGATTTAGGGACTAGAGGTGAAGAGTAGATGTATTTACTTAAAGGGCAGTAGAAGGAATCATCGTGGTGATGTACTTGGCTATGTTGCCAGATTCATAAATGTCTAAGGTGATAAGATTGCATAAAACTAAATACACTTATGTGTATGAGTACACACACAGGCACACAAACCAATGAGGATAAGTCAAACTGGGCAAATCAGAATAAGGCCAGTTAATTATACGATGACAATACGCTAGCCACATTACTGTACTGTAGATTTACAAAGTGTTATCACTGGGTGAAAATGAATAAAAAGGTACATTCTTTCAACTTCAAATGACTACAGTTAGCAGAAAATGCACTGTTCATGTAAAAGATATCTTTTAGTCATAAAAGATTAAAATCACTTGTTTGAATTGTGAAAAAATCAATTCATCAATAAAACATTATTAAAAAAATTGAAAACCTTTCCTTTCTGCAGCTTTGCATCTCCTCCTGTCACTTAAACACACACCACTACACTTTGTTCTCTCTGATCTCTCACCTCCCATTCACAGTTGCAGTCTGGCTTCTGTACCCACCTCTACACTTACACCACACATCTCCAGCAAATACAGCAAAGCCTTTCACCGCTTGTCAGTCTCCTGCATTTAAAGATGTTAACAGTGCTGCCCTGAACATTTGCTTCCTTTGACTTCTGTGACACCACACACTCTGGGTTTTCTTCTTACAACTTCTCACTCAATTTCATGGACTTCCCTTCCTCTTTTCATGCCTTAAATTCTGACTTTTGCTGAGCTCTGCCCTAATCCTTGTCTGGTTTCATTCTACAGTCCTGAGTGATTTCATCTGCTTCCATGACTACAAAATATCTGTGTACTAAAAACTCCAGCCAAAGTCTGCAGCCCAGACATCTCTCTGAGCTCCAGTATCTGTCAGCTTCCCAGACAGTCTTCATAAGTGGACTCACAGACCCTCAGTGCCACAGGTCCTCATTAACCTACTTTTGCTTCTTTGTGTCTCCCTTCACGTGTGCATCAAGTTCTTTCGAGGTTCTTCAGTAACCCTTCATTACCCTGAAGAGAAAACTCATACTCCTCAGACTAGCATATAAAAAGACACACACACACGCTCACAGAAATGGGGAGACTGTCACTTCCCTCTGAAGACAGCAAATCCTTTCTTTTCGTGAAGTACGCACTTCCTTCTGTTCCCATCACTTGGTGAGAATTCTCCTTTCTTTGACCTCTGTTTAGACATCACTTTGTCCAGAAAAGTAAATGTGATTCTTGTACCATATTCTCTCTAGCCTCCTGTAGTAATACCATTGTCTGCTTCACCCCATTATAGCATTTATAAATTGTGTTAAAATTACCCATTTATTTCTCATCAATCTCATAAGCAGTAGATTCTCCCTAAGCAGGTATGGCATCTTGGTCCTCCTTGCATCCTATATAGTAAGCCTTCAGCAGATGTTTCTGGACTAGAGGGTTGACCTGAACAGAAATGAACACTCAGATGAAACCCTATGCAGTCACTAACAGGGTGGCTGAAGGTAAAAGTTCATACACCGGATAAATGGTTTCAGTTTCTACTTTTCTCCTGCACATCTTATTTCCAAACCTTTGGGCCATTTCCTCTGAATCTTGACAGCATCCCTTTCTCTTCTCTTCTAGTTGCTCTCCATCCGTCCCACACTGTGTAGATCAGAGTGAATCTCATCCAGCCAGTGCTGGCTGTTCCAACTGCCACCTCGGACTTCAGCCCCTTCTTGGTTTCTGCCCCTGCTATCGTCCTTACCAATTCTGTCCCTCTACGCAGTGCTTTTCCTTCCCATCCGTAGCCACTCTAACCTCAGTAGTGATTGTTAGGTCACCTCAAATAGTGCATAGGGTTTTTTGTTTTTCAATACTTCCTGTCTCTTGTCTGAGCTAGTAGAAAGTACAGTGAACTGGAAATCGGGAAAGCAGGGCACACCTGGCTCAGCCTTGACTAGGCGGCCAGCCTTAAGTAATTGACCATATCTGTCCATTTAGTTCACATAGAGCCTAGATTCCTTTCAAAGGGCTGTTTAATTTTTTTATTACTTACACAGATCAACAGTGTTCATTTGGACATATTTGTCTATACATACTTAGATTGTTTCCACCTCCTCACTACCCCTTTGCCCTTTTGTCCCCTCTCCTGTTCACTTTCTCTGCTCTAATTATTCTCCTTCTTACTTTCATGTCATCTGTTTTTTGTTTTTGTTTTTATTTTTTCTTTGAAGGAGTGTTGTTGTTTTTAGATTTGACCTACAAGAGAAAACATAATATTTGTCTTTTCTGAGTCTGGTTTATTTCAGTGAACTAGACAATCTCTAGTTCCATCATGTGGTTGCATTTTTCTGCCAATGGCATAACTTCATTCATCTTCATGACCAAGTAATTGCCTGTTATGTATAGATATCATATTTTCTTATCTGCTCATTTGTTGATGTGAACCAAGGCTGATTCTATGGCTCAGCTATTGTGAAATGCATGATGATGAATATGGACATGCAAGCATCTCTATAGTATGCTGACTTTTTCTCCAGAATATACTAAGAAGTAGTATAGCTCAATCAAATGATATCTCTGTTTTTAGTTTCTTGAGGAACATCTATACTAATTTCCATAGTGGCAGTACTAATTTACATTCCCACCAACAGTGTATATAGGCTCCGGTTCCCCTTGAACCCTTTCTAGCATTTACTATTTATTAGTCCATTCAGACTGGACTGAGAGCAAATATACCAGCCTTCTGCAATGATTTAGGTGAAGAAATCTTTGTACAATACAAATCTATAATGTTTTAGAGTTTTTTATGTGATTTTTTATATCCATTATCTCATGTAATTCTTACAGATTTGGGAACCGAGGCTCAGTGACTGGTTCCCGTGAACCCAAGCACTAAACAGTGATGTTAGTAATTTAGAATATGGGTAAAAGTCTGATAAAAACAATTTTAAAGAACCATCCATTAGTGAAAAGAGTGAAGAGAAGAACCAGCAGTTTATAAAAGATGAAAAGTTAATGAGCCCATGAAAAGATGTTAAATTTTATTTTGTTTAAAGAAGTACAGTTTATCATTTTTTTTCCCTTTTCAGATTGGCTAAGACTTACTGATTTAATACCTGGTATTGCCTGAGATAGGAGATACTGTGTACTCTTATGTTGTTTTTTTTATTGGAGAATAAGTTGAGGCAAAATATAGCACCACCTTTCAGAAGTATAAATGTACACATATTTTGACTTTGCAATTCTACTTCAAATGGTAATATGCTATAGAGATATTGGTACAAGAGCACAGCAATACACCTATTGCAGCATTGTTTGCAGTAGCATAAAGGTACTAACAATTACAAACTAAAGAAAATATGAATAATGCATGCAAGCTATCAGTAAATGAAAGATAGTGATAAAACATTCCAAGGGAGAGGCAGAAACTATTTTTAACTAAATAAGGATGCACGATCCTGTAAATAAACAACAGATAAAGGCTCTTATTTGTGTTTAAAGAGAAAATTCAAG
>RJWT010054244.1:0-10301 GCA_004365215.1 Cuniculus paca
GCACTGGGAATCAAACTCATGACTTTGTGCCTGCCAGGCAGGTGCTTATGCCACTGAGCTAAATCCCCAGCCCTTGTCTTTTTGAGACAGGGTTTCACTATGCAGTTCAGGCTGGCCTTGAGCTCACTTTGTAGCCCAGGCTGGTCTTGAACTCACAACGATCCTCCTGCCTCAGCCTCCCGAGTGCTGGGATTACAGGCGTGCACCACCTGGCCCGGCTAATGCTAACTTCTTTTGACTTCATCTTGTAACACCTTTCTCCAAGGGCATCTGGGCACTCCTACCTCAGAATCACCGAGGAAATATTTTAGTATCTTAGACACTGGCTGGTATTTGGTGGTATTTCCCAGAAATATTCCTTTTTAATACTGGATTGAAAGAGAAAAGGAGACTGGCAAAGTTGAAAGCTGGTCAATAGAAATTATCAAACCAACGGATAGAGAAAATACTAAAAATACAAATATTAGCAACTTAGAGTTTAATAGTCTAATACACATGCAATTGGCACACTGGAAGGCTAGGAGAGATAAAATGGGCAAAAGAGAATAATCATCATAAGATTAAAGACATAATCATCAAAAATTTTCCAAAATTAGTAAAGGACATCAAATCATCAGCAAAATCCAAGAAGGAAGCATAAAAGGAGAATTGCTCCTCAGTACATCATAGTCACTTAAAACTAAAGCTAGAGGGAGGGAATCATAAAGGAAGTTAGAGAGAAAAGACATTGCCTGTCTGGGGGCAGTGGATGGGAGAGTACGGAGGGGTGTGGATGACAGTCGTTGCTCATCATAAATAATGAAATCCAGAAGATGAAATAACATTATCGAAGTGCAAAAAAAAAAAAGCATGTCAAATAGAATTCTGCATCTGATGAAAATATAGTTCAATATGAGAAATAAATTAAGACACTTTTAACTAATCAAAACCTGAGACAATATGTCCCCAGCAGGTCCAAGTTTTAAGAAATGGGCCACTTTGTTTACACCACTACAATCTCTAGAGGTTTTATAAGTTAAAGAAAAGTTATCTCAGATGGAAGCCTAAATCTATAGAAAGGAATGGAAAGCACGAGAAAACATAAAAATATGGGTAAATAAAAAATGCTATTTTTCTTTAATTTTTCAAATATGTTTAGCTAAGCATGGTGGCACTAGCCTATAATCCCAGCAGCTGGGAGGCTGAGGCAGGAGGATTGCCACAAGTTCAAGGCCAACCTGAAGTATATTGTGAGACCCTGCCTCTAAAAAAAGAAAGAAAGAAAGAAAGAAAGTTAGTTTAAATGTTTAGATAAAAATAATAATAACTAACTGAGCATGATGGCATGAATTTAACATGGTTTCTTCAGCTAGACAGCATATCCAGTACTTGATCTTCATTTTCACTTCATCTGATCTTACAATACCTGGCCTCACTGGAACAGTTAGACCATTTACAGTGACAAAATTATATGGTTGGGTGTACTTCCATCATCTTGCTGCTGGTTTTGTACTTTTCCATTTGTCCTTATTGTTTTCTTCCTGGAATTTTTTTCATTGTTGTCACTATCGTACTAGACTGATTGCTTTATTTTTGATAAACTCTAGATTTATAGACAAGTTACAAAGATTGCACACAAAGTTCTCGTATACTCCACCCGTTTTCTTTATTGTTAACGTCTTGCATCTTTGGTACATTCATCACAACTAATAAAGTAACACAGGGACATTACTATTGAGATTCTTAGTCTATTCGGATTTCCTTAGTTTTTAGCTAACATCTCTTTTTGGCCCCAGTAGCCCGTCCAGGACACTACATTACATTTTGCTTCACATCTCCTTAGGCTTCCATTGGCTGTATCAGTTTCTCCGACTTCCCTGGGTTAAGGAGACCTTGACGGTTTTTTGTTTTGCTTTAGTTTGGTTTGGTTTGGTTTTTGGTTTTGGTTTGCTTGTTTTTTGTGGTTCTAGGGAATCAAACTCAAGGCCTTGTGCATGCAAGGCAAGAATTCTACCACTGAGCCACATCCCCAGCCCTTTGTTTTTTGAGACAGGTTCTCGCCATGTAGTTTGGTTGCCCTTGAGATCACTATGTAGCACAGGCTGACCTCAAGCCTGCAGTGATCCTCCTGCCTCGACCTCCAAAGTGCTGGGATCACAGCAAGTGCCACCACACCCAGCCTAACCTTGATGTTTTGAAGAACTCCTGTTGGGTACATTATAGAGTGTTTTTCAATTTGAGTTTATTGGGTACATTCATGTATTTTCAACTGGGCTTCTGGGTTTTGGAAGGAGGACCAGGAAGTGTGATTCTCCCAGCATCACAGGAAGGGTGGTGACTGCTCTCAAAATGATTTACCTGTTGATGTTCATGTCCACCACCTGGCGGAGGGAGTGTTGGTCAGGCTTCTCCCTGGTACAGTTACCCTTTTCTCCTTTCCATTCCAGACTCTGAAAGGAAGTCACTGTATGCAGTCCACACTTGAGGGACCAGAAATTGTTCATGTATGGAAATTATCTGGAATTCTTCTGCAGGGGAGATTTATGTCTTTTCCCTCATTTGTTTATTTATTTGATCGTTTATGTTAATACAGACTTATTTATTTTGTACTTTAGTTTATAATTCAGTGCTGTGTTGCTTATTTCATTCCTCAAATTGTTCCAGCTTTGACCACTGGAACCCTTTAGCCGGCTCTACATCCCTTTGACGTCATGACTTCCCCCACATTAAAAAATCCTTACTTTCTAGCACTACAAAATCCTTTTGGATGTTATATTCTCAGAGTCAGGTGTTTGCTCTGGTTCCTTTAATTAGAGAATGGTATTAGAAACTAAGATCTGGGGCCAAGAGATGTAACTCAATGCTAAGGTACTTGCCTAGCATGCATGAGGCCCTGGGTTCAATCTGTAACACACACACGTGTGCATGCACACATGTACACACACATGCATGCACACACACACACAGAGTACAGGGCTTTAAACTAAATTGATCTATCTGTAGAAACCAAAATCTGAGTGTCAGACATGCTCATTACTGCCGGGGTGTGGTTGCTTCTAGACCCCATTGCTAAAACAGCAAGGAGACGCAGTATATTACCTTGCACATCTACATATATTGGCAAATATTTCAAGATGGAACCATCTGTAGTTAGATTGAGTGAAACAAAAGTTCATAGCGACATCTCTAACTCCAATCCAGTACCACATGGATCATTCTAACCTTCTTCCCTTAAGAGAACATTTTGAAATGTAACCTTTGGCCCTGGCCATTTCCTCCCTCTTTCCCCTACATCAGCAGTTCCCAACCTTTCTGGCCCCTGGGGCTGGTTTCATGGAAGACAGTTTTTCCATGGGGAGGGGTGGCGGTGGTTTTGGGATTAGATTCTCATAAGCAGCCACCTATATCCTCACTCACGCGCTTCATGGCAGGGCTCGTGCTCCGGGAGACTAAGGCTGCTTCTGATGTGACAGGAGCCGGGCTCGGGTGATGATGCACATGGTAGGGAGCAGCCGCACTGCGGGTGAAGCTTCCTTGCTGCCCACCACTCACCTCCTGCTGTGTAGCCGCATTCCTGCCAGCCTGCCACCTTGCAGATCTGTACAAGTCCATGGCTCAGGGGCTGGAGGCCCCTGCCCTAGATCCTCCCACTCAGAAATGTTTCACCTAAGTCTCCATTTCTGAGTCAGTAGCGTATATTTGTTCAATGAAGTTCCTCTGTAGCCATGAAAACTTTTTGCCTAAATGCTCAAAATATGGAAGCTCTACACTAGAAAGCACCAGATCGCTGTAGTGTCAACTTCTGACTTTACCAATGGCCTCTGAAGTGAGTCATAGCGGACATATTTAGTTGTTTTGTGCCTCAATTTTCCCACCTATAAAAGGAACATGACATGCTCTCAGTAGGCTATTGCAGGGATCAAATATATTATGGCAGTAAAAATAGCTTTGAACAAGGACCTAGAATGGAAACTCTGACCGAGCTCCTGAGCCATGCCCAACGTACAAAGATGGAACACGTGTGACAGGTAGGGTGGAATGCCCACCTGTTCAGCAGCGGGGTCTGCCCTGCGGCTTGGGGTACACATGTCTGGGTGTGTCTTGGTGGGTCATGAAGGCATGGCATTTGGGTCTGCTGTCTCCCAGTCACTGAAACCTGCTTTGCACTACATCCTTCCACTACATCTCTGCCTCAGAGCCAGAAGACCAGGGACTAAAGCCACGAGCCAAATTAGACCTCTCCTCCACGGAGCTGCAAGTATCAAGTATTATGTCCAGCACAAGAAAGCTTGCTAATACAAAACATCTCTCAGTCTTCCAAATGGTATTTTTTTTATGGTCCCCATTTTACAAATAAGGACTTAGCAAATGGTAAAGATGATCACAAATAGTTACATTTCCTGGGGGCTTCCCATGGGCCTGGCACCACTGTAAGCATTCTGCAGATAGCAAGTCACTTAATTCTCACGACCTGCTGAAGCAGGTTTGTCACACAGAAGAGAAAGCTGAAGTACAGAAAGGATTCTACAGACACATTCCTTTCTTAGTTCTCTAGTGCCTTTCCATCTTTGTAACCTCAGTTGTCCTGTGTAAGAGCTGGTTCCTGCACGTCCTTGTTGGAAAGATTCCTGAATCTTCCTGCATTAGGATGCCCGAATAAATGCACACTTGTCTAGCCAAGACTGTGGCTACACAGACTGCTGGAAATTGTTGTGAATGGATGTGAGATTCAGAGCTGCTGCAGGATGGAGCCAACAAGGAGAACAAGACAACCTAGAAAGCCACAGAGTCGTGCAGCCAGCGCACTGGTATGCTTCAGAGCATGGCTGCTTGAGGACTTCTTATGCGAGATAATAAATTCCCTCATGGCTGACGCCATTCTGAGTTGAGTCTCTGATTACTTGCAGCTAAAAGCATCCTCCCTAATGTAATACCCCAGAGACCTCTTTGTCACTAAGGACATCTATGCCTGGGAATCGTTGGTGCAAACCACCCCGTTTCCCAGAGGTGCAAGCCAAGAAATTCTTCCACAAACCAATGAAATTCAGAGTCTTTGTGGTCAGATGCCCTCTGTCTGCCCTCTTCTTTTCCTGAGACTTATCCCCTTAGAAAACTACTCAAAGACAGTTGGTACATCGAAATCACTCTAGCATCACCAAAAGCATTGCATAAAGCTGCAAGATACAGACTGGACACACTTGAAGGGAAATAATGCTTTGAACTCAGGCATGTTTCCTGGTGTTACTGAATAACACGCAACTAGGACTCACTTAGCTATATACTCCCACTGTGTCATTCACCTCCAGGCTGCATTGGTGAGTGCCAAAGTGCTTCTGGGGGCCTCCCGAGCACTTCTTTCTTTTTTGTTCCTTTCCTTGATTACATTCAAAAGAACTAAAAACAAACAAAACATGTTAATTACTAAAGCATATTCATTATGGTGTTCAAAGCCTCAAGCTCTGAAGAATCGGAACATTTTCTGAATTCACACACTATAGTTTCCAAACCAGACAACATGGGGGACAATCTTTAGAAGTTGTTGAAAATGCTCTTTCACTGTAAGCTGTAGTGCCTTGGACCAAGGTGAGCCCTGAGGCCACAATTAAGTGTTTTTCAAAAGATGTGCAGATACAACCGCTTGAGATTATAAAGCCGTGCCAATTTCAAAAAGTATAGAGAATAAAACCAACAACCACACAGTGACCATAAGGATTTAATAAATGCTAATGTTGTGCCATATTTTAAATGCATATAATTATAATGATGGAGATCGACATTTGACTAAAAAAAATTAAGTTAAATCAATAGTCCCATTCCTATTTTTCTCTTTAAGGGTTATTTACAACTGAACCTTCCAATTCTAGGTCTTCGCAACTGTGGGAGAGTTGGGGCTGAGAATAGACCATCAGTTTTCCCAACGGAACCTTAAGCTACACAGCTCCTGCAGTTGGGTTATGGCTGCTGAGAAGACTGCGGGGTGTTCATTTGGGACATGAGGAGAGATGGATGCTCTGTCAGCACCGAACTGGCTAGATCTGAACATTACAACTTCTAAAAGGCAAAAAGTCTAAAGTTACTCGAGTCTGTGTTTTGTTGATTTCCTTTAAGTGCACACTTATTCCAAGACTATATAAGGATTTTCCTTTTATATAATTTCAGTATGTAGTTTAAATTGAAGAAGTTTAGAAATTAAACTCCTATCCATTCCCTACAGAACTGACCTACCCCTTCCATCTCATCATTGCAGGGCTTGAACAACTTTCCCCCAAATATGAACTTCAGAAAGTTCCCACAGCACCCAGGCCAGATGCACAGTCCTGTTGGAATTTCTTTTTAGAGCATTTACAGATATTTGTAGCTTTTCTCTGTGGTTTACAACCTTCTTAGGCAAATTTCAAAGCAGAGAAATATGTGGATAGACACAGGCTAGCAATAGCTGGCCTCAGGAATAGTCTACCTTCCCAGGCAGGAAGAAAGCAAAAAATTGCTTGCTCTCAGCAACATCAATTTTCCCCTATTGGAAGCTTAGAAGATTAGCAATCAGGTTCAAAAAATAAACAGTGGGGTTGGTTACACAACACTGTAAATGTACCTATTACAACTGAATCGTGCATTTCAAAATGGTTAATATTGCAAATTTTATGTGACATATATTTTATCACAATAAAAATTTTGAAAATTAGAAGTCATAAAATATTTAATGAGTAGTTGAATAATAGTTCAAATGAAATTTTTAAAAACTAATCTTTTATTATGGATTTTGGGCAAAGAGAAAGCATTTTCAGAGTTGACAAGATAATGTTTATAAGAACCATGTGTAATTCTATTTTCCAAACACTCCGTGGCCAAAGGCCCACTCATCCTCTTTGCTTTCTCAACTAGAAAAAGAGTAGGATATATGATGATTAAACCTATAAAAGATTCCAAATTTAAAATATGGTTTTACTTTATTTCTGGACAGGTCCCTCTCTGCTGTCTTCTCCTAACTGGACATCTCCGGTCACAGTTATCTGGTCACATAAGTCCACAGGACACTAATTGATATTAAGAAATACAATATTAATCTCTGTTCAGTCATACATGTTCATTTGAAATACTTTTTCAACTGGCACATTGTTTAGACAGGGTCACCGAAAAGGAAGAAAAAAACCTAACAAGGCTGTCTATAAGTTTTGTTAAACATTTAGCATCTGTTTCTCCAAATCCATTAGTAAAGGACTCAAGAAAGTTAATAAGGCAACCCAGTTCATTTTATTATAGGGACCTGCCACCTGGGAAATGAGTGCCTTCTGTGCCCCAGAAATGTGTGACTACAACCAAATAGAAAAACAGGCCATTAGAGTTTCTCCTGGACATGGCCTATGTTTACAACCAGCCAGTATATGATGAAAGTTTATGCTCTTTTCCACATAGGTTATTTTTCCAACTAAAAACTATTCCCAGCTGTTCTGACCCAGATGTGTTGGCAACCCATGCCGGGAGGGCCATTTTACAGGTGACGAAGGCCCCAGACAATAAAGTTTACACGACTTGTATACAGCTGGTCTCCAATACAAATTTGGACTTCTAACACCCCCTTCCCCCACCAAAACCAGCAGCAGTTTCCTGACGCTTCACTCAGGGCACAATTAAAAGGGGATTTCAGTGCTGTGGTCCAGGCTTACATAGGCTCTGGACTCCTGAAGCAGGAATGAGATAAATTATCCAACTTCCCTTCCCCCCTCCAGAACCATCTGCTTTAACTGGAAATAGATTCAGGCCAGTAAAAAAAGGATTAGAAGTATGGTGGTCCCTTGAGTTTGGCTTCCAGGAGAGGTAAATTGTGGTATCTGAATGATCAGTTTCAATACATGATCATTATTACATAGAAGTTATTTATAAAATTAGTACAATACTAAGTTTCACTAGGACGTCAGAAGATAACCAGCGTAATGGATGGTAACTGGGGAGACTGTATAGGTTGGTCCAGGACAATCCCAGGCAGTTACCATTATACAAAATCCTTAATTTTTAAACAAAACAAAACATTATAAATAGTAGTGGAATTCAACAAGCTGGGATGGATCTGGTAGACCTCCACTTGGCATTCCCGGCCTCTACTACTAGTCTTGAACAATGGTAGTGATGAGATGTATGCATTAAATGGAGTTCTCACTGTAGCCCCGGATACAATCTGAAGGATGCCTAGCTGTACACTTCTCTACGCCTCCTTCTGTTCCCTGATAAGGGGCAATGAACACTCCTGTAAAGGACAGCACAATAAAAGGCAGTGCCTGGGACTTTTGAAGACATAGGTGTAGGCAAAGATTTCATGAACAAAACCCCAATTGCACAGGAAATAACGCAAAGAATCAATAACTGGACTCTCAGCCTATTAAAAAACTTTTGCACAGCAAAAGAAGTCACTAACAGAATGAAAAGACAACCCACAGAATGGGAAAAAACTTTAGCCAGTTGTCCTTCAGACAAAGGAGTTATGCCTAGAATATATAAAGAATTGAAAAAAATCAGATCCCCCAAATTTAAAGACCCAATCCAAAAATAGCATCTAAGATGGACACACATTTCTCAGATGAAGTAATACAAATGGCAAATAAATACATTTTAAAAAGTTCAACATCACTGAATATTAGATGAAAATTAAAACAATGTTGAGATTCCATCTCACTCCAAAAAAAAAATAGCTGCCATTAAAAAAATCAACCAATAACAAATGCTGGAGAGGCTGTGGGGAAAAAGGAACCCTTCTTCATTGTTGGTGGGAATGTAGACTGGTGCAATCACTGTGGAAATCAGTAAGGAGATTTTTAAAAACCTAGGACTAGAGGTCCCATTTGACCCAACTATTCCTCTTCTGGGTATCTTCCTGGAAGAATTAAAAACATACCACAGCGATATATGTGCACCCATGTTTATAGCAGCACAGTTTGTAATCTCTAAATCTTGGAAACAATCCAAAGGCCCTCAACCAAGGAATGGATAAAGAAGATATGGGGTTTTTTTCAATACAATGGAGTACTACTCTGCCATAAAGAAAGATAAACTTGAGACATTTCTAGGTAAAAGGATGCAACTAGACCATATTCTTAAGTGAAATAAATCAGATTCAGATCTGTTAAGTGAAATAAATCAGACTCACATTTTCCCTAGTGTCAGAAACTAAAAGAGTAAATAAGGACCAAAATGTACAGCAGATATTGTGAAATAGGAAGAAATTGTTCAAAAGGAAAGAGGAACTAGGGTGAGGGAAGGAGGAAAGAAAGGAAGGGAAAAGGAAAAAAACAAAAAAAGGATAAAATGGAAACAAAGCTTTGTAAATAGGGAGGGGAAGTGTAGTCAAAGGGAGGAGAAGGGATTGGAAAAAACAGGAATCAAAATACATCATGTACAGGTACAAATTCCCTATGATGGACCTGAACATTGTGCAAATCTAAAATGTACCAATAAGCTTAAGGTAAAAAAATTAAAAATACGAAATGCAGCACCTGGGACCTCAGTGGTGAGGGTGGAGGTATTCAAACTGCTGCTCACTGTCTTGCTATTCCCTGCTGTGGCCCAGGAGTTCTGGGACGCTACACAGCCACAGATCAGCAGGGTCGGTGGGAAATGGGAAGGCAGAGGTCAGGTTAAGAGAACTATGTGCAGAAAATGAAGGCTGACTAGTTCATAACATTGCATACAGACTATAGTTTGAATATTCTTCTTTTATCATTTACTTTATACAAGTAGTTTGTCCATAACTTCTTTATTACATTGCTTGGTAATATAGTTTTCTTCTGCAGTAAATATTTTTGGCAACAATCAACTTGAAAAGTCATTTTCAGTGAAAAATATTAAAATTATAGGTGACTATTAACTTGTATAATTTTTTTCAGTTTTTATTATTTTTATTTGTCCATGTTTGCCATACAAAATGATCACAATCCTCATGAGGCATTGCTACTTGTATGTAACACATCTTAATCCTTTTTCCCCCTTCACTCATCTCTTGATCCCCTCCCCATTTGAGAAAAACCTAGCTCCTTGTTTCCTATTATCTATCTTTTATTCTGCTCTTTATATTTTGGATTTCTCATATAAGAGAAACCATGTGATATTTAAGCTTGTGTGTCTTATTTATTTCACTTAATATTATAGTCTTGAGGTGTATCTATTTTCCTGCAAGTGACTCAAGTTTATTCTTTTTTATAACTGTGTAGTACTCCATCATGTAAAAATTCAGGTGTACAGTAATGCTATTGATTTTGATGTGTCACTTGTTGATTGACATATGGGTCACTTCCAAGATTTATCTATTATGAATTGTGCTGCTACAAACATAG
>RJWT010054245.1:0-10307 GCA_004365215.1 Cuniculus paca
ATATGTGACTATGTATTCCACACAATCTTACAGAATGACAGAGGGTAATTCATACTCTTAATCTATGGTATTAAATCTCTAAGGCCATAATCTTTTAACAAAACTGACCTCTTTATTAATGTTAAAAACTTTCTACTTACTACTTTAGGAAATAGTTGTGTAATATTTTAAATGAATGGTAGAGTTTAGGAACTTTGAAACAAATGATAAGTAGTTATTACTTTTCTCATCCTTTTTTCACGTGAACACTGCCTTATAGCTCTTTTTTATGCCTTCATGTTTACCAGTTTTATGTATGAGAGCTTTCATTAGCTAAAATAACAATGAGCTACCTCTGTTTCTATTCACTGCTTTTCTGTCAACCCCCCATAGTTTGCTATTATGATGCTGTATTTTTTTCTCTAAAGTCCATCTTCTTTACTCCAAGATCTGATTTAGTCAGCATGTATTTTCCCTCCCTTTATTTGCCTAAAAGGATAAGCAAAAGTTAATTTGCAAGGAGCATGGGGAGTGATGGATATAAGATGATCTCTTAAGGTCTTTTCCAACTCCAACAGTCCCTCAACAAGCCTTACAATCCTTAATGTCATGCTAATTACTGTTTATTCTCAATTGTTTCCTTGACAGTAAAATGATTGATCTAGTTCAAACGTCAAATATCTAAAACAGTCTTGTGACATTTAATGGAAGAGACAATAAATAGTGTAGCAAGACCCACTGAGTAAATTGTTTACAACTCTGACGATTAAAATTGTCTGGGGAGCTTTGTAAATTACTGCTGCTTGGGTCCAGCAATTCCAATTTTATTGGTCTGTAGCATAGCCTGGGTATAAGATTTTTAAAAAGCTTCCCAGATGATGTTGAAGTGCAACCAATGCTGAGAACCACTGGTCTAGCTCCAGTTTATCTGTTCCTAACCTCGATTTAACCAGATTACCGTTCTTAATTTTTTTTTTTTTTGACCAGAGATCGAACTCAGGACTTTGCACTTTCCAGACAGGCTCTGCGCAGCTCAGCTATATCCCCAGCTCTGGGTTCTTAATCTTAATCTTGATTAGAATCAGTAAGTGCTTTAAAAACAAACAAACAAATAGTTTCCCTGACTCTAGTTCCAGAAATTCAAATTCAAGTTGTCTGGAGTGGAACTCAGACATTTAAAGAACATTGTCATTATTGAAATGTGAAATGAAGATGAAAAACCAAGATCTTTAAAATTGTAGCATGGGAGAAATGTACTATATTGTCATTGTGCAGGGTAGAAGCAAGAAAAAGAAAACAAACTTGATCTGTCAAACTAGGGCAGTATCCTTAGCTGAGTCATTGGAATGGAAAAGTCCCTAATCAGAGGTTAGTTGACGGTTTCTGAAGGGTAAAACAGGCTTAGTTTACTGGTTACACTGGGCTGGATTTCAGTTTGTTTATGTAGCTACCCTGAGATTTAGAGCTGCCTCCACCTAATGTTCTCCCCATTAATTATTTTAACACAATGCTAATTCACCAGGATTCACTGTGAAAATTGTAGTTCTATATATTCTGCCAGTGGGTGGTTTTAGATTCCTTCTTCAGTAAATTTTTGTCAAATTCATCATTGTATTTTCCTATAAGTTAGATTTAGAATTTTTAGCAGCTTCGAGGCAGTCTCTTTTGAGAGAGTGTTGCCATACTGGTTAGATTAAAATTGACTTTGGGTGCTCTCTGCATACTGCTTTCACAGGAACATAGATGGTGGTGCGTGCCTGCAATCCAGACACTAGGGAGGCTGAGGCAGGAGGATGGTGAGTTCAAGGACCACCTGGACTACCTAGTGAGATCCTGTCAAAGAATAGAAGGAAGAAAGCAAGAAAAGAATGCAAGGAGGGAAGGAAGGAGGAAGCAAGCAAAAGACAAAGAAAAGGGCAACCAAGAAAGAAAAAAAGGGGTAAATGCCTCAAATATATAATTCATGTATCAAAAAACTTACAATATCAAAAATAAGTTCCATTAATACCTTACATATAAGGATGTCCCCTTTAGAATTTATATTATTAAGAAAGGTATAAAAAATTATTTCGAACAATGCGGCGCTTGCACGTATGCACTAAAAATTGCATTCAGTGGGGCAGAGAGAGGAGCAGCTCAAAGATTCCTATGCGGGACCAGCAAGATAGCGCAGGCCACCTGCGCATGCGCACCGCTACCAAGTGCGCGCCTCACCGTGGTCACGTGACCAAACCGTCCCTCGCCGAACGCGTGGTCACGTGACGAGACCAAACCGCCCAGAGGCCGCCAACGACTGCCAGCATGGAGGCAGCCAGTGACTCCAGGCCCGATGCGGAGACCGTGCAGGTGCTGCGGGACACGGCCAATCGCCTGCGAATCCATTCCATCAGGGCCACAAGCACCTGCAGCTCCGGCCACCCTACGTCGTGCTGCAGTGCGGCCGAAATCATGTCCGTGCTCTTCTTCCACACCATGAGGTATAAACAGAGCGAGCCGGAGCACCCTGACAACGACAGATTCGTGCTCTCCAAGGGCCACGCCGCACCGGTGCTCTACGCCACGTGGGCCGAGGTGGGCGATGTCTGCCTGTGTGACTTGCTGAGCCTGAGGAAGATTCACTGCGACTTGGAAGGCCATCCCACCCCGCGGCTGTCGTTTGTGGATGTGGCCACGGGGTCGCTCGGGCAGGGTCTCGGTGCCGCGTGCGGAATGGCTTACACCGGCAAGTACTTCGACAAGGCCAGCTATCGGGTGTTCTGTCTCATGGGAGACGGCGAATCCGCGGAAGGCTCTGTCTGGGAGGCTTTGGCTTTTGCCTCCCACTACAGTTTGGACAATCTCGTGGCAGTCTTTGATGTGAACCGCTTGGGACAGAGTGGCACCGCACCCCTTGAGCACCGCACAGACATCTATAAGAATCGCTGCGAGGCCTTTGGGTGGAGCACTCTCGTAGTGGATGGCCATGATGTGGAGGCTTTGTGCCGAGCCTTTTGGCAAGCAGCTCAAGTGAAGAACAAACCGACCGCTATTATTGCCAAGACCTTCAAGGGTCGGGGTATTCCAAACATTGAGGATGCAGAAAATTGGCATGGAAAGCCCATGCCCAAAGAGAGAGCTGATGCAATTATCAAATTAATTGAGAGTCAAATACAGACCAACAGAAATCTTACACCGAAACCCCCTATTGAAGACTCACCTCAGATCAACATCTCTGATATAAAAATGACCTCTCTGCCTGCTTACCAAATTGGTGAGAAGATAGCTACTAGGAAAGCATATGGTATGGCTCTGGCTAAATTGGGCCATGCATGTGAACGAGTTATTGCTCTGGATGGTGACACAAAGAACTCCACCTTCTCTGAGATATTTAAGAAGGATCACCCTGAGCGTTTCATCGAGTGTTTTATTGCTGAGCAAAACATGGTAAGTGTGGCGTTGGGCTGTGCCACACGTGGTAGAACCATTGCTTTTGCTAGTACGTTTGCTGCGTTTCTGACCCGAGCATTTGATCAGATCCGAATGGGAGCCATCTCTCAAACCAATATCAACCTTGTTGGTTCTCACTGTGGGGTATCAGTTGGTGAAGATGGGCCCTCTCAGATGGCCCTGGAGGATCTAGCCATGTTCCGAAGCATTCCCAATTGCACGATTTTCTATCCAAGTGATGCAATCTCAACAGAGCGTGCTGTTTGTCTGGCCGCCAATACCAAGGGAATGTGCTTCATTCGTACCAGCCGGCCAGAAATTGCAGTTATTTACACTCCAGAGGAAAATTTTGAGATTGGACAGGCCAAAGTGGTTCGCTATAGTGCCGATGACAAGGTCACAGTTATTGGAGCTGGAGTTACTCTACATGAAGCCTTAGCAGCTGCTGATGATCTTTCTCAGCAAGGTATTTCTATCCGTGTCATTGACCCATTTACTATTAAACCTTTGGATGCTGCCACTATCATTTCCAATGCAAAAACCACAGGTGGCCGGATTATCACAGTGGAAGATCACTACCGAGAAGGTGGCATTGGAGAAGCTGTGTGTGCAGCTGTGTCCAGGGAGCCTGACATCTCTGTTCATCAGTTGGCAGTCACAGAAGTACCTCGAAGTGGAAAACCTGGTGAACTGCTGGATATGTTTGGAATCAGTGCCAAACACATCATAGCAGCTGTGAAATATACCTTAATGAACTGAAATTGCTCATTTCTTAACAAAATCAAATCTGTTAGTTTTGAGAGTAAAATAAGGAAACCTTTATGTTAACTTTATATTTATTGCTACAAAACTATCATTTATCCATACAGTTGTGCATTGTTGTTGTTTTTTTTAAAAAAAGCTATGTAACTCTATTTCTAATTTTAAAATTCAAGTAAATTTTCTGTTAAAATGTGAACGTATATAATCAATACTCTCAGTTTTGAAGCATTAAATTGGGCTCAAGTTTTAAGTGACAGAGTAGGAAAATACCTAACACAGAGTTTTCTATTAAGACTAAACTGGGTTAAGTATTAGTGTAGAGATTTTAAATGTCTGTTATTTTCTTATGAATTAAGAAAATGTGAATTTAATTGGAAAACTTCAGTAGCCCCGATTTTGAAGCAAGTTTGAGCTTCCGTATAATGCCATTGTCATTCTGCACCTATAGCTTCCCAGGTGATGTTTGACTATAGTTGCCTGGAAGTTTCCTCAAAACTCATTTCCCCTTTACAGTTTACAGGATGTAGAGCAGCAATCACATGTACCATGGTGATTGGTTCATAAAGAAAAAGAAATGCAACTGTAGCAAGTTCCAGTCTACATACTACATACATGGTATTGTGAAAATTAAAAAAAAATGGTGCCCAAACCAGATTGCTAACTAGATTGCATTCATCTACAAAGCACAGTAGAATTGATGTAACAAAATATTTTAAAGCAACCTACTTTATTTCATTTCTATAAAATTGTAAATGAAGAAGAAACTTGTGTCTAAATCAGATGTAGAAGAAAAGTTAAGTCACCCAACAGGAAACTGGAAAAATGTCAGAGCTGGAGATAAATCACTGGAGAACAATGGATGGACTGAAAAGCTATTCTTTAGGCAGACTGCTTTTAGCCTCAAGTATATACGTGGCATACTTGGAATACAAGAAAAAAGTAACATCATTAAAAATGGACTCTAGTTTCTAAAGTTACTTTGAGTGTGACTGTGTCAAGTAGTTTCTTATTTTTGTTTGCTCATTAAATATCCTTAATAAGTTCTTTGGAAGTGTCATTTGTCTCTGTTCCAGGTGTGATAGCTATTTAAAAAGTACTGACTTGGGAACTAGAGAAACCCAGGCCTAGTCATTCTACTACTGTGCTTTTATTTCTTTTTTCTTCCTCCTCCTCCTTACTCCTCATTTTCCTTCCTCTTCCTCCTCTTCCTCCTCCTCCTCTTCCTCCTCCTTCTCTTCCTCCTTCTCCTCCTTCTCCTTGACACAGGCTCCCCATGCTGGCCTTGAACTCTTGACAGTTCTGCATGTGCCACCACACCCAGTAGTTTTCTGCTTTGCAAAATGATCATAATTTCTGTTTTTTGTAAGACTTAAAAAGTATGAGAGCATAAAATCAATTGATACAGGAACATTGTAGAAATTTGCAACATGCATATATGCAAAAATTTGCCTCACCTTTCAGAATTCCATTTACCTCATATTTGCTAGCATGTGATCTGTAACTGGATCTTCCACTGGAGTCATTTAAATCTAGTAACATCAATCATGGACTACATCTATGTATGCAAGGGGTGTCAATAAATGACAAATCTTCAATTCTTACATTTTCCGTATCTTGAAAGATACGACATTGTAAACTAGGCAAAATATTGCCATGTTATATTTTTTGGCAAATCTTGGGGGTACAAAATGGGGAAGATTTTTGCTTTTATTACATGGTAACACAAATGTGGAGTGCATAATTATTTGTTTCTAACTGAGCATTCAAAAGCACACTTGTAACAATAGATGGAGTGTGTGCATATGTGTGTGTATGCATGTACAGAATGGAACGTCAGAGGCCACTGGAAATAATACATATATGTACGCATACAGTGTGTGTGTGTGTGTGTGTGTGTGTGTGTGTGTATGTGCTTAAGAATCTACTGTAAAGTTTCTGTTGCCACAAGGTGTTAACCAGTGTCTTATCAGCTATAGAAACAAGATAGGAGGTGAGATTTGTCTTGAGTCTACATTTCTTCAAATAAGATCATGTCCAGTTTACTGTATTGAATGTTCTCTATCATTGAATCTATTGTGCAATCATTTGTTTATGGAAATTGAGGAAAGAATCATCCTGACTGATGCTAACCCTTGACTGCTAAAGTTTGTAAAGTTACAGTTTTGATGAACAACATGATCCTTGGTCTAAATTCAGATTTCACTATTTTGCCTAGAAGGTCTTTTAGGCTATCAAGAAAGCCTGATGCTGTTCCAAGGACAGCTGTGACACTGAAGTTGCCTTGCTTATGTTTGCAGTAATAAAGGTTGTCAGGCAGCATCTGAGAAGGACACTAATTATTCAGATGGTAAATGGTTTCTTCCTTGGTTTTTATGGCTTTTAGAGATCTTAAAAGCACGACTCAGTATGGTGACTTATTTTACTTTATTAAGTTGATTAATAAACTACTTAAAGTTCAACTGAGGGCCTTGTTTGGAAAAAAAATGAAAATAGATTGTGTTTTGGAATTTAAAAGTATTAAGCAATAATGGGACTTACTCCTGAAGTTCATTGAACTGTACGAGAATTGCTAAATTCTGCTGGGCTTAATTGGAGCAAACTGGTGTGAAGGTTTGAAATATTCATGTGTTTTGGCAGCGTTTACTATCATGGTATATAACAGAAGTCCTGGGACATAATTGGAATAGGAGAGGAGAGTGTACTCTTCTTAAGAAATCGTAGCTCCTCTCTTCTGTAGGAGACAAGGATATGCACGAACTGACTACTTTTACCACTGTTAGTGGGGGAGGTGTTCCTTAAGAAATTGCTTACAAGGTTTGGGGTTAACTGCAAGAAGAAAGGAGAGGCTTTTAATTTCCAGGCTGTATGCGGAGATCTAAGCTTGCTTCTCTGGTTATAAAGCTATGAGGTTGGAGCAGAGCAGGTTAAAAAACACAGCAATAGGCAAAATCTGTTCCCACTTGTTTTTTATAACTGCAAACTGAGAATAGTTTTGCAGTAACAGTTGGAAAAAGTTTACAGTACTATTTTATGATATGAAAACCATATGAAATTTAGATTTCAGTGTCCATGAACAGTTTTGTTGGAATACAGTACTTGTCTTACTGCATATTGACTAGAGCTGCTTCAAAACTACAATGGTAAAGTCGAATTTTTCTGTTAGACAACATATAGTCTACAAAGTCAACAATATTTATTGTATGAATTTTAGATAGAGTATTGAGAAGAAAGGAGTATGACAGTGCCATGTGAGGGGATAAATTTCAAGTTACTAAGGCTCTAAATGGAAAGTTGGACAGGTCCTATGACTTTCTCATTCACCCTTAGGCAAAAGTCTGATATTTTAAATTACATTCGATTTTGACTCAGTGATTAAAATGTGTTCAGCTTAGTACACTAAGAAATGCTTCAGATAGAAACAATTACATAGTAGAAGACAGCAGGCTGTCAAGGGGTGCTGGCCACCATAAGTACCTCTAACAGTGCTGAAGGGAAGCAGTGACTCTAAGGCAGAGGGGTGAAAGATAAAATCTGACTCAGGGAAATAAGCAAAAAGACAACCCAGCTGGACTAGAACCCAGAAATTAGAGGTTTGGAGAGGGGAAGCAGGTTCATGTAGGACAGGGTACCACAACCCCCCAGCCCAGACCTCCTGCCCACGGGATCTTGGGACAAGGCTGGGGGAGACAGTAAGCTAACCCCTCAGCCATGCTATAAACACAACAGTCAAGCAATTCTCCCCAGTGGAGTGTCACAGTTAGACAACACCAATAAGAGACTCAGAGAAGCCAAAATCAGAATGGGATAAAATTTCATAGCCACAAATAAGTGCTCCTGTCCACAGATCTGATGGGTAGCAAGACACCAGAAGAGAGAAGATACTCCCTAATAACAATAGTAAGAAAACACAGCCAAGACTAAGAGTTCCGAGGGTGGGAGAGGGGAAATAGGATCAAGGTTCATGCCTGGAACAGTGTGCCCCCTCCCTCATTGCAAACCTAGCATTCAAGCCATTCTAACAAAGGGCAGGACTGAGGGAAGGATGAAGGTGGCCCTTCAGAGATGGTCTGGATTATTAAATAAACCTATGGCCAAGTGATCCTCCCCACTGGTTATGACAACTCCTGTTAGACAACTCCAACCTAGGCACTCAAAGAAACTGAAGACAGAGCAAAGTGAAATTTCATAGTCACACATCAGCATTCTCATTCTCAGAGCAAATAGACAGCAAAACACTGGGAGAAGCTTTCCCCAAAACACACAATTTTAAATAACTGTAACAATAATAAACCACTTATTTCTCCCATGTATAATGGGAGTGCAATACACGGTACATTCAGGACTCCAGTGACAATTGTCAGGAAGGAGGGGACACCTATGGGGAAGGGCCAAAGGAAGTGAGCTTCAGTTCTGCAACAAAATCAGAAAACAACTGTGAAAACATACTCCTGAGAGACAGGAGAGAGAAAAGCACCCTTTTGTGGTTTCTGTGGGGGAAGCTAAAACAGATCAGAACCTGGGAATTGTGGCTGTTAGGCAATATGATAGGTTACCAAAAAAACCTGTGCAGGAAAGGCACAGAGAAGTGCAACTTATGTACTCTCCAAATTGATCAAGACAGTACCATCTACAACGGTCTGCAGAAGGAACACCAGAACACATGTCAGAAAGGAACAACAGTCCCCAAGTTTGCAGGCTGGCAATTGTCTGCACAGGAGGAAACTGCATGGCAAATTGAAACCAGACAGTGACACCAGTGAAGAGGGAGCTGTGTGGAAGAACTGGGTTACTGCTATGACAACTATGCCAAGTGACAGGATCCAACCTAATTAAAAGGAAAAGCTTATGGGGTGAGTAATGTCCCTAGACAAGGAAAGCCATGAACACATCACTGGAAAACATGTTTTAACTAAAGGGATGTTTGTATCCGTAACAATCTCTCCACTCTTGATTTGACTGCAACTTCTAGCACTAAGAAAATACAGGCCAGTCATGGGCTGTGAGGAGAAGAACAAGAAGCCAGCCCCTTCCTGTGAGCCAGCACCAGTCAAGGGTTTCAGGGAGGAGAGCAAGAAGCCAGCTACTTCCTGTGAGTCCATACCAGTGGCAGGCCTCAGGGAGGAAGCCAGTCCATTTCTGTGAGCCTGTCCACACATGGGCTGGAAGACAAGGAGAGCCAAGGTTCCCCCTCTGCCCCATAAGCAACCAGCTGATTCAGAGAAACACAGGCTAAAATGATAGCTATTAAAGTTAAAAAAAAATGCTTGTAGTGTTTAGCATTTGATCAACTTTGGAGGCCTAAAGCCAGTAGTCTGATCATCTATTTTGAGTATAACAATATGTAATATAGCAACTACAGAGGGTCTCCTTCTGAAGGTGGTGGCCATTGTTAATTCCCTATTATCTTGCTTTAAAGTCCTGTGTCACTTTCATTGTTTTGTTTGGTTTGATTTTATTCTGTTTGATTTTATTATATCTGATGGCATGGGCAGCTGTTTCAAAGATAACAAGATATATTATGGTAGCCATTTTTGAGTCCCTATTATCTTGTTTTGAAGTCCTGTGTCACTTTCATTGTTTTGTTTTGATTAGTTTTATTCTGTTCTGTTGTGTTTTATTTTATTATGTCTGGTTGTGTGGGTAGCTATTTTGAATACATTGTGGTAGCCATTGCTGATTTCCTATTATCTGCTTTTGAAATCCTGTATCACTTTCACTGTTTTGTTTTGAATGGCTTTATACTGTTTTATTTTGCTTTGTTTTATTCCCTTTAAAATAAAATAAAAGCCCCCACCATGGTAAGGCTGCCTTCTGCAGGCAGCCAATGCAGGCAGGGAGAACCAGAAGATCTGCCTTCGCCTACCAGCCACTGACAATAAAAAACTTGCTTCCTGTGGGCAGCCAGCAGGAGCATGGACATGCAGCAGATAACCCCTGTGCACCTGCAGGCCACCATTGAATGCCCTTGCTTCCTTCGGGCAGCTATCACCCACTGGGAGAATAAAAAAAAAACACACCCCTGTGTGCTGGCCATCATGGGAGTCCCACTGTAGACACACAGGCTGAGAGAAGCAGCACCACCACCACGCACTCCTGGCCATCAGGGAAGCCCCAGTGTAGCTGCACAGGTCTGGAGAAGG
>RJWT010054246.1:0-10304 GCA_004365215.1 Cuniculus paca
AGTTTCCCAAGTAGAAGAGTAGGAAAGGATAATCCTGGAAGTGGAATCCATATACGCAAAGAAATGAGCATAAGAAAACTTGTACAGGATTAGATGCCCATAACAGGGGTTTATGACTTCTAATGATGTGAGTTACAGCTACCAAGTTAGATGAGCTCTCATTTATGAAGACCTCTCTCTGCTATACTAAGTTTCATTTTCAATATGTGTACGTGTGTGGATGTAGAAGTTTGTATATGTGCATAGTGTGTGAAAAACATAACATGCAGGCTTTTCATGCTACTAGCAAGTTACCTTGTACTAACTTTTTAAAAATGTCAGGTATATATTTCTTAAAAAGTAATAAACTATTTCATCTTGAAGAGAAATGTTCTAGTAAGCACCAGAGTATATTCATGGTGTTTCACCAAGAGATTTTGAGGCTGTATTGTAAGATATACCTAGTATTTACTGAGTTTGCATTAAAACTGTGCTTATATCCCTCTCACTTAGTATGTGAAATAAAATAAGTTGCACCTATTGTTAATCCTTAAAACAAGGACACTTTAATACATGCTTGTCTTTGTCTTTTATCAAAATCAACATTAAAAATATTAGACTTTTGATACATATCTTTATGTGAGTAAACAATAATTGCTCATTTTTTTCATCTAAAATATCACCTAACAGGACTAGAGGGGCATAAAACTTTCACCTTTCAAATTTCTCTTAATGGTTATAAAAAGGAAAACTCACTTTGAGGTGAACAGAGATGTCTTCTGCCTCTACTAGAGATAATCACACTGAATATGCAAAACAACTTTCTATGAGGTAGATTTTATTTGTGTCTTATAACTTACCAGATAGTAACACTGAGAAATTTATGAATAACAAGATAATTCTCAAAATAAGGATTTCTTTCATTTGATTATTAATTATAGAAACTACTCTTGACTCTTTGGACTCGCTGCTGAGTTGCTCAGATTGAGAAGTACAAAGTGAAGACCCTGCTGTGTGGGTAAACTGATGACTCACTTTTAATATTAGGTTGAGCCAGGAACTCAAACTCTGCCAAGTTAGCTCTACAGGGAGTCCTACTTCAACCCACTCACATTTCCTAATAACAGCACTCTGTTTCAACAGTGCTGAAATAAACTGTGCTTCACTTGAGCATTTTGATGTGAAAATGAAGGTAGCATGTACAATAATGAATTGTAGTGATTTTTTGGATAATATTTTAAAGCAACAAGTTAAAAGAACACCTATATTATGACGATAGCATGTGACTGTAGCCTAATGAAAATTAGAAATGATTCACTGTTAGCATCACTTTTGCTCCCATTTTAGTTACAGAATTATTCCACCTGCAGCAACAGAAAGATAAAATTGGTGCTATTCATAAGAAGAAGATGGTGGTGGGGAGCAGAGTCATGAATAAATGTATGCTTGTAAAAATAGAGGTTTGAAAGAGCTTTAATTTATAAACCTGGGGCCAAAGAAGTTTCATGTGATGTAGGCCATGCATTTCTGTGTTTTGACGTTGGGATTTAAGCTATCACCCTGGTTAGGATTTTTATGACCCCTTTAGACATGTTTATTTGAAATCTCTCTGGCTTTCCTTGGTGAACTTTAGACATGCAAAAGTACCCTGAGGGCACACACTCACCTCTGGCAGATTTGTTTCCCATTTTTCTCCTTTTAGAACTCTAGCTCAGCCTCTATTGCCACACAGATCAAAAGAACCATGTTTATTGTCCTGGCCACATGGTGGAAAATATATCTCTGGGTAAGCCCTGCATTAAGTTTCCTGCTTGAGAATACAAAATACTTTCTGTTCAGAACAAAGATTGTTCTTACAAGAGGCTTGTGTTTGCATATGAAGCTGCACTGCCACACTGATGGCAAATCCAGGAGCATTTTTAAATGGTGACAAATCATGGCTTTGGTTTTGTTTCTTTAATGCTCACTTTCCTCCCCAATCCACAATAGTACTGAGGTCCTTCGCAAAAATCATTCAAATTTGGGTGCAGATTGTTCTTCCTGCACCTGAAAGAGGCAGTCAAGAGTACAGAGAGCAGGTAATTTAAAATATTTTAACTGAGCTTTGCAAAGTGAGCCACAAATATCAATCACATTCCCTAACTTTAGCCTGTGGTGTGTACATGATCCAGCAGGTGTATATTCAGGGAATTACATAAACAATCCTTTAATTGACCAGATCTTAAACTAGTGTAACACCAAGGAACATGTCTTAATTAACAGCAGTTTCAATTACCAAGGTTAAAAGAGACATATCTGGTAGTCTATACAGCCAGTCCACTATGCTCTTTTACCCTACAGAAACAATGGCTTTTTAAAATTTAAAATCCTATTTGTAATCTGAATTTGTGAAGAGCTCTCTATTCTGCTAAAGTGCAAGTTCAAAATAGTTTAAAAATGCATATAATAAATTTTAAGACTCAGAAGACAAAACCTGTGGAATAGAAGAAAATATTTACAAACCATTTTTTTCTGGTAAGGAGTTAATAGCCAAAATATTGAAGAAGTTCAACTAGCTCAATAGTGAGAAAATAAATCACCTAAAGAAAATGGAGAAAGGAACCTGCGTAAGTATTTTCCTAGGAGGGCATACAAATGATCAGCAGGTGTGTAAGAAGGTGTTCGACATTGTCAGTTATCAGGGAAATGTAAATCAAAACCACAGTGATGCCTTACACCTATTACAATAACTTTGATCAGAAGGACTAGAGATAAGTGCTGATTAGGATGTGGGGAAAAGGAACCTTTTTATAACATTGGCAGAAACATAAATTGATACACATATTATGAAGGTTCCTTAAAAAATTGAATATAGGACTACCATATGATTCCGCAACACTGCTGATTACAGCATTATTCGCAATAGCCAAGATATGTAATCAGAGTAGGGATCCATCACGACAGACAGAAAGGATAAAGAAAATGTAGTTTATACATAGTGTGATATTATTCAACATCAAAAAAGAAGAAATCTTGATATCCTACGACTTGCAACAACCTGGATGTACCTGGAAAACATGCTTAGTAAAAAAGCCAGGCAGAGGCACCTGGAAGTCATGCTTAGTGAAATAAGCTAGAAACAGAAAGACAAGTGTTTCATGGCCTCATTTATGTGAACAATTTAATAAAAATGTTGAACTCAGAAGGAGAGAGTAGAATAGCAGGGACTAGGGCATTGAGGGATGGGGGTAATGGAGAGATGCATCCAAGGGTACAGTATTTCAGATCGGCAGGATAAATATGTGCAACATAGCTGCTATAGTTCATAACACTTCCGTGTATTCAGAATTCAAGAGAGTAGATTTTAAACATTTTCAGCACACACATCGAAGATAAACTTGTGAGGCAATGAAATTAGCTTAGTGTGGTAATCATACGATGTGTACACGTAGCAAAACTTTGTATTCTATAAATATTAGCAATTTTGATTTACCATGCCTCTATAGAGCTGGGGTAAATGGAACGCAACAGAAAATAGGTTAACAGTGCATTCTGCTTCAGAGCATTGCTCCTTAATCCTTGTGTAGCAAAAACATCTTAATAGAATGATTTGTTACCGAGTCTTCCCTCCCTCTTTCCTACCTCTTTCCCTTCCTCCCTTCTTCCTTTTTTTCTTTCCTCTTCTCTTCCTCCTTCTAATGCACTTTTATTTTATATCACAAAATACAACACTTTCATGATGGTAAAATTCTAAAAATAAAAGTGCTTTAACATTCTGTAATTATAGTGCCTATCTATAAATGCAATTTATGATTTTTGACCAGTGCTTTGAAGTTTCAGTAATCTGATTCTTCTTTCATTAAAGGATAAAATGGTGCTTAACTTAGCTATTTGCTAGGAAGTAAATGCTGGTTTTAGGCCTTTAATGCTCTTTTTCACAGATTGATCTGACCTGTGTATGCTGATGACTTAATAATAAAATCATTTTTCTGTCACATGGCTATCTTTCAGGTCATAACTATAGAGGTGCTAGTCTACATTTCTTGTGCAAATTTCAAAGGTGTATGGAACATTACTTAGTTCCCAAAACAATGAGCTATAAAAGCTGTTACTTTGACAACTGATAAGTGTTTTTAAATGGTTCCTTTTAAAAAGATAACCAGAATGAGGAAAAAAATCATTATTAAAGGTAGAGATTTACATAAAATACTAAAGGTAACAATTGACAATATTGAAGGTATTGCATTAATTTCTTCTCTTAAGTGCTTAGCTGCACTCATTTTTACAAATATTCTCAATCCACACAATGTCTGTCTCTTGCATATTGGTGCAGGTTAAATTCCAGTCCAAAGATAATGTGAACACAATGAGGAAAACTCTGGAAAGAAGATGGTGGAAGTAGTTTTAACAAATTCTGAAATACCCTTGAGTTCCCTCAGAAAATAACATAACTAGGACAGAGATATAAGTCAAGTGCATGGTCCGAGGACAATATGATATACGTATATTATGAGCATCCCTGCCAGAAGAGGTATGGCAGAGGTAACTGTGCATCTGTGACCCCTGATAATCTAAGGACCATACAGTAGCTCTGAAGATACACAGCAGCAATCTGGATACCAGCTAAAACTAGGAAGAGATTCAAGAACTGCCACTACTGAAACAGTCTGGGCTTTATAAGCTACTAAAACTAGTGAATTAAGGTAACCAAATGGAGGCAATGAAAGCAAAGGAAAGGTAAGACAAAATGAAATGTAGGGTAAGAACTGGCAAGGGGAGTAAGACATAAAATGTGAGAGATTACTTTGCAAAACAATGGGAAAAAAGCCCTTCTCATCTAGATCCATTAATCCAGAGGTTATTCTGGCCTGCCCATGTCCCTAAAATTACAGCAAAATGCATTTAAATCAATAATCAAAAATTTAGAAGCTTTTAGTTGAATTCTGTACAAGATTTTAATAAGAAAAAAGAGGATAAAGAACTGAGTACTGGTCCCAAAAGACAATAATCAGCAAAGGAATACATGCCTGAAGCCATAATGAGATAAATGATATAAGTAACATAAATTAAAAATTTAATGATTAAAAAAAGGATGTTTTGGAGAAAACAAAGTTCAGAATAGAATGAGAAAAAAGAAAAATAATTTTCAAAATGAAAACTGAACTGGAAAAAACATAGTTGATAATACCTTTAGGAAAACAGGAATTAAAAAGAAAATTATAAAATTAAAAAAATAACAAGGAAGTCCATTAATGCATACATAAGAATTCCTAAAGAATGAAAGAAGACCAACAGAACATATAACGAAATTTTAAATTCAAAATTACTTCCATTCAAGTGAATTTGGCCTTATACTTGTCATAATGAACTGTGTATCTGGGATTGCTAAACTTGAATGGTTAAAAGCAAGAAATATTTTATTAAAACAATTCTACATTAAATAAATCAGAAGAAAAATCCATTCATCTGCCACAATTACTTATTTAAAGAAAGATTATCATCAGATGGCACCAATGTTTTATATTAAGAGAAAACATCTCATACAAGAAAAGAAAGTTATGAACCACAGATATTTTTATCCAGTCAAATCACCCTTCAAATACTAAAGTTATAAACAAATTTTTATGAATACATAAAAATTTAGAAACTATTTCTTCTATACATCTTTCCAAGAAAATCTAAAGGATGAATTTTATACAACAAAAAATTTTGGAGAAACATCAAAGTAAGGATGCTGGTGAACATTAAATAAGTATCATTTGATAAGTCAATGGCATAAGATAGTTATGAAGACAGTCTATTATAATACCAAATGGAAGGCTGCTTTAATAAGATAGCGCTGATAAAACTATTAAAAATAGAGGATAATTAGGACTACAGGAAAAATGTAAAGAATATAGGAAAGACCTTTCAGATCTTTTATATGTATTGCTGGTAGTAAAAGAATGTGAGCATAAGATGTGAAGGAGAAGAATAGAAAGGGTAAAAGAAATCACTAATGCCTATTTGCTAATAGACTGAAATAAACAATCTAAAGGGGTGTCACATAATAAAGAGGAAGAAAGGAAAGCAAAGGAGAAAGAGGGAAAGAGGATGATGCTAAGAGGAGATGATAAACAAAAGCAAATATAATAGACTATGTAGGGAAGACTATATGTATGGAGATATACATGTTCATATAAAACATAAAACAGAAGTCTAATATATTATTCATATCAATAAGTGGCAGTGAAACTAACACATTAAAAGAATCTTAGAGTGTCAAACAAGGCACTTAACACTTTGTATATGAGAGGCACATACAAAGCAGAGATTATAAAAACCTAAAGAAAAAAAACTAATAATTTAGGCAATTATGAGTGATATGAAAGTAATGCTCATAAAATTGATACTTGATTATGTACAGTGTAGTCTAAAAAGATACACATATTGACCCATAAATTTAAATCTTTTTTCTTTTTGATTTAAATTTTATGGACTCATAGTATTTGTACATTTCTGGTAAAGTATGGTCATTCAGTACGTGAATCTGATGTGTCATTATCAAATCAGCTAGCAAGTGTTTCCAGTTCTTCAACTACTGATCATTTTTATGTTGGGGGTTTAAGACTCTTCTAGTTATTTTGAAATATAGATTGTTTTAATCAACGGTTATCCTACTGAACTAAAGGAGTTTATCCTTTCTATGTTTGGTGCTCCTTACTGAACCTGTTCCATTTCACTCTCCACTGTCCTGTCTCTAATGACCACTATTCTACTCTGTTCTACCATATTAACTTCTTACTTTCTACAAATAAATTGAAATACATGGTATTTGTATTTCTGTGTCTGGTTTATTTCACATAACATAATGACCTCCAGTTTCACGCATGTTACTACCAATGATAAGATCCATTTTTTTAATGGCTGAAGAGTAATCCATTGTGCAAACACACCACATCTTCATTATCCATTCATCTGCTGAAGGACATCCAGATTCTATCCTTTAGTTATGTGAAGAGCTGAAAGGATTCTATCCTTTAGTTAGTTTAGAGCTGAAATAAACATGAGAGTATAATGATCTTTTTGGTATAATGATTTCATCTTCTGCTGAAAATACCTAATTGCTTCTGTAAAAGGTCACCACAATCTCTGGCTTGATATAATGCAAACTTATTAAATACTTACACATCTGGAGGTCAGAATCCGAAAAAGGTTTTACTGAACTGAAAACAAGATGTTGGCAGGTCTGTATTCTTCCAGGAGGTTCCCCAAGAAAATCCTTGCTTTTCCCATCTCTAGAGGCTGCCTGCAATCATTGGTTTATGGTCTCTGCCTTCATCTGCCAAATTAGCCTCATAGCTGCTGTAGAGCTTTTCCTATGCATTTGTATTCTAAAACTATGCCTGTTACTGAAGATTTAGCTACAAGCATGATGTTTAAAAATACAGAATGGGCTGTGCCATGGTGCTGTTATGATGCAATTGTTCTACCTCGGGTCCTCATAGCACAGAATATGGCCTAGAAATGTTGAGAAAATGGCAACATATTACTTATGTGATCTTTATGTCAGTGTTTTATTTCGATCACAAGGGATGTTTTGAATTTTCTAAGGAAATAGCTAGCCAAATTTTCTTGTCTTGTTCATCTTATGATTGAGGGTAGTGACTATTTTGGTTGATATGACAGCTTTTATAGTTGTAACATGGAATAAAATTATAATAACCAATGTAAACATAACTGAAAAACAAAATTATTGTTATAAATATTATTAATATTTCTTCCTCTTCGACTTCCTTTGTTTAGTTTGACTAAGAGAAATTTTTCTACTCCCCTTCTTAGATTCTTTTTTATTACCTTCATTTTGTATACTTCAGTTATTATGTTCTGTACTCTGGAATAAATTAGTAATTTTTTTTAAAAAAATTACCTGCAGAGCATTCAATTAGTCTTTGTATACACATTCAGGTTAAAGCATATGTCACCTAATATCTTTAAGTCTGTTATATTTGATGTTGGTATTACCCTCAATCTGATTTTGAAAATATCACACCATGTAAGAAGTATGCTTTTAACTTCATGCTGTCCAAAAGTCTTTTTCTGTGTGAATTCTCTCTATTCTAAGTAGCAATACTAAGATTAGTCAAATAGACCATCCTGGTGTTTTGCAAAAAAAAAAAAAAAGTGTGACTTGAGCACTTTCAAAAATTGTTTCGTCCATTCCAGAAGTGCTGGACTCTCTGCAGCTGATCCAAGACCTCTGTTATAATGGATACTGAATGGAGTTCTACATATCAGACTCTGTCATACCAACCTTGTATGGGCACTGAAGAACTATCTAAGATGTAAGATATATATATATAATAATTTCTGCTAGTGAGGTATGCTCCTTATCTTAGTCTGTTTTCCACAGAAGCAACGAAATGAAACTGTGTGATTTATGAAAGTGGTTTATTTAGCACACAGGGAGGCTGGGAGGTTCAAGTGTATGGTACTGACATCTTATAGGCCTCAGGTAAAGGTTTTGTCTTATGAAGTAGCAAAGGGCATCATATGGTGAAACAGAAAGAGTGCTAGCTCAGGTCTGTCTTCCTCTTATTCTAAAGTCACAGATGCTATCATGGGGCTACATGCCTATAACCTCATCTAATCTAATGATAGTACTCAACAAAGGCTCCACCACCTACAAATACCCCTGAAAGACAAATTTGAGGATTATGCCTCTAACAGGAATTTTGGGGAGTGGTATGCATTCAGACCACAATATCACTGATCCTTAGAATTGGGGATAAGAGAAATTATTTTATTAAATTTAGAATTACATAACTGATCAGAGTAGAATGTTCAAAAACAAGTTAAAATGGGTTCTTTGCCTTTAAGGCTGTACTGTTTTGTAATTTAATAGATAAACTTATCTAAAGAAAGAAGATATTCATTAGAAGATAGTGCAAAATTTTACTTTTCCCATTCTCAAGAAACGATTTTTCTTGGAAATTCATATTCATTTTGAATCCTCTCTTTGGTAATGAAAGCCATCATCTCTCTAAGGGATTATAAATTCAGCTGTGAAAGCACTGTTAAACTGTTCTTTATATATTTTTAGTGATAATTTGCCTTCTTACAGCAGTATTCTTCCAAGTCTCACTTTGGACATTTTTTTTGCAAAAGAAAAGAAAAGAAAAGAAAAGAAAAGAAAAGAAAAGAAAAGAACAATTTTTAATGGGAAAAATTAGTTCTTAGGCTTTTCCACACATAGTTAATTCTTTCTGAAGCCTGAAAGTGTCAGATGCATACGTCCAACATTGTGATAAGTGAAATACTCATCTTTTAAAATACATTGGCAAGTAATTCTATTCAAAGTGTCTTCAGTTCCGACCTTTACATGAACATAAAATCCTTTCACAAAGTCAGCAATTTGCTAATTATTTACATGATATTTTAGAACTGAGCTGCATTGATTAAACATATTTTAACTAAAGGCTCACATTGGATAATTGACTTCATATTTATCCACGTATTTATGAAGTTGTTGCAGAAAAGTGGCAATATGGTTTTCCTTTCGTGTTTAGTCTCAGTTTCTTTTTCTTCCATCTGTTTCTTATGTGTTGGAGTTTTTCAGGATTCTGTTCCTGCAAATCATACATTTTTTAAAAGTTTTAGAAGACACTCAAATATCCATCACTCCCAATTCTCTACCCTGTATCTGATGGACCTAGTTAACTTTTTGTTCAATAGTTTTCCTCAGCACTCCTGTTGCCTTCTTAGTGAACATTTCCACAAATATCCAAGAGTCAAAACAAATAACCCTGCTCTTAGCAGCTTCTTCTTCAATATTCCTATCTTGATATTCCTATCCCAGTTGGTTATTATCTGTCAGCTAAGCAATCTGGAATCACTCTTAATGTCTTCATATTACCCACTATCACAGCTGAATCCAGGTTCCACTCATTTGCCTCCCTTATCATCCTCTAGTTTTCCTTCTTTATATTCTGCATCCTGCTATCATCATCTTAGATCAAGCCCTATAATCCCTCACCTTTGTCACTCTAATAATCTTCTAATTTAGGGCTACCTAAATGACCAGTGAAGTGACTTAGAAATTGAGGGTAAGCATTTAGATGCTATCATTGCAGTTTGATACTGGAACCTTCCAGCATGTCGTGATTGGACTTATCTCATTCAATAAGCTGTTGACCATTTAGGGTTTCAATAAACTCTTCTGATAAATGGCAGGTAGAGCCAAATTGAGTATTAGCGCTATATAGCATGACCACATAGCAGTCTGCAGCCAATTAAGAACTCAAACACAAAATGAATAAATAACTTTTCCATCAAAAATGGTTGATAACTGACTTCATGGTTCTCCA
>RJWT010054247.1:0-10313 GCA_004365215.1 Cuniculus paca
CCACACTCCGGCATATTCGAGGAATTTGACTTTTTTGGATGCTGGCAATGTGAGTGAGTCAGTAACAGATTTTCTCCATGCCTCAGAACTAGGAGGAACCTGAATTGTATTTTCATGCACTCAATCCCTCCCTCACTTACTCATTCATATACATAATGCTATGCAAAGGGACTTCTACAAACCCTGTGGAAGACACAAAACCTGCCACACATCAGCCCACACATCATGTCAGAGTCTCTCATCCTTTCCTTCATTCTAGCTACCATCCAGATAACACCATGGTGTTCTATTGATGCTTTCTTACCTAACACTCCGTATCTTAATTGCTCTTCGAACTTCGTCGTCTATTCAATTACGGTTTACCCTTCAGAACTCTTGAAAGCAATTTTGCTGCCAGGAAGCCACTTCTAATTCTGTGATCTGATTGACATTTCTATCTCATACAATTATTCTCAAAGCATTTGATGCACAATATACTAGATATGACGCTGAGCGTTCTGTGTGGATTTTTCTAATAATTCTCACAACAACCATATGTATGAGATAGTGTTACATCCCTATATGACAGATTAGGAATATAAATTTCAGTATATTTAAATGGAAGGTCCAAATTCATACGGCCAGTAAGCGATGGAGCTGGCATTCTTATTCAGACAATGTGATTTCAAAGACCATTGCATAAAAACTTTCTATGCAGTGTGATTAAAAAAATGGTGAATAGTTACTTTAAAAATATTTACTACAATAAAAGACACATTGCTATTAATCCCCTCAAAACACTTCCCTTCACTTTGAACATACATATCCCATCATTCTTGCTACTTTCTCAAACTGCTAGAATTCTCTTTCATGAATGTCTTTCATTGCCCTGTTGTGGCTGTAATAGTGCCTGAATCCATTCAAAAGATCTACCATTGATGATCATTTTGACCTTGGGGAAAGAGACAGAAGTTAAGTAGTGCCAGAGCTGATGGATAAGGTGTAATGTTTTTATTTGACAGAAACTGCTGGAAAGAGTTGATCAATGAGGAGTGATCATAAAATATGGTTAATGTTTAAAATTAGAAAATTAGTACAGTAAAAGACAATCTGCCATTAATCACCCTCAAAATACGCCTTCCTTTCAAATTCACTTATACCATAATTCTTTGCAATGTGTACAATTATTCTCAAAGCATTTGGTGCAAATGTAAGTTTTTTAAATACAATGTTTTTAAAAAATAAACACCTACTGTACATTAGCAAATACTGACCATTTGTTGTAATTCTGGTTTTGTTTTTGTGTCCATTTCCACTATACTATTATAATCCAAGGGCATTGTTGTATTTCTCCATACTTCTTTAGTGACCACCATGATGTTACGAGCAGAATGTAATCATTTTTGATCACAAAAAGCAGTAGAATGACCAAGTCCATATTCCCAGCTGCTTCTACTTGCTATGGAGAAATTCACAATTATTGCAAGTGGATTTTATTCCAGAATCAACTTTTTAAAAATATTATAAGTGAATCTTAATCACTCCTAAATATAGTCAAAGAACTTTTGATTTTTCTAGAGAATTTCTTCCCTTTGATTTTTTACAGCAAAACTTAAGTTGTAATTGAAATAATGTAAGAGAAGGCCAGTGTTTATACCATTAATTTTGTGTCTTGTCCTCAGAACTATGTAAATACATTGACTGAATATGTAAATACCCAACACATAAACAGATTAGCATTTGATGAAATAATAAACATGATACACATGAGTATGTCTTGGTCACCTATTAGAAAGTAACAAGTTATTTCTGGACGAGTAAATAGAGCTATCTTGCCTCAAGATCTTTCCAAGTTCTTTCCCACCAACCAGTTACCATGGCCTTTCCTTCAAACCTTGCTTCCTCCGATACTCCCATGATCCAGCAAATAAAGGTTAATACCTGGTGGGGTATGTAGGCCTCCAGGATCCTATTCCAGGTCCACAATAACTCTCCCACATTTGTTCTGATTCCCAGATGAGTGTGCTAATATCTTTTTTTTTTTGAGACAGGGTCTCTGTGCAGTTCAGGCTGGCCTTGAGCTCACTTTGCAGCCCAGGCTGGTCCCGAACTCACAATGAACCTCCTGCCTCAGCCTCTGAAGTGCTGGGATTACAGGTGTGTGCCACCACTGCCGGTGAGTGCTAATATTTTGAATATCATTCCACTTTTATAGGATTGTTGATCAGATGAAATTATCTACCAATTGTAAAATTATTTGCCCAGTTCCTAACACATAGGAAGTACACAATGCATGGTTTCTATTGTGGAGGTTTATTTTCTATTCTGACCCAGGATGCACTAAACTTTTCTTCTGGCCATAGACTACATTTCCCAGGCATAACTATGTGTGGGGCGCAGCATGTGCTCAGTTCTGACCAACAAAGATCTTTCATCTCTTCTGCCAGCAATGATTGGTACAGGAATGGGAACATGGCCCAGAGTTGATTCAATGAGCCATGCTTAGCTTAGGCTTTCTAGAGGAAGCACATGGAGATGAACTCCCTATAGTTGTCAAGTAATCTATGCAGTTTCTTCCTACTCTGCAAATCTGTGGCACAGAATGTCCAACATATGCTAATAAAAGTCATATTCAACTTCAAGAGGCAAGAGACAGCAACTGAGTATATCACTGGAGTACCTTTATCCAGTAAAGTGCACGCAACTCTGAGCTTTTCAAGAACTCTAAATAATTATCCATTCCTTTTCTTTGAGCGGGAGTTTTGACATTTACTGAAAGAGTCTTACCACAGTGACTTGATGTTATGATTATTTGACAACTTGTATTTATGTGTTCCACTCTGCCACCCGTTTTTGTCTTGTGAGACTGAGACCTTTTTCCACTCAGGGCATCCAACAATTGGCTTCTACAAGGCTGGAAGGATGAGGCTTGCTTTCCAACTCTTTTCTTTTGGGATTCCGAAGGAAAGATTTTATTGCTCTGTATTTTGAGAGACCAATAAAGGGTCCCTCTTGAAGACTGAAATCCCCTAAATCAAATGGATTTTACAAATACTTATCTGGTATTGGTAAAAATGTGTTTTGCCAAAACAGATGTTTGGCAAGTGTTGGCTGACACTCAAAAATCAAAGAAACTAAAGAAATATCTATAGTTTTCGATCAACTAAGGTTACAACTGTACTAATTTGCCTAGTTTATTGGCAACTTCTGGGTGTTATAAAACCCAAGGCCCTGTAGTCATTTGGAAGCCTTCACAGGCATCTAATTCAGTCATGAAATGTAGGCAAAGCCACTGGTCTCTGAAATGTTAGTGTTTTTTTTTCCCCCACTTTTAGCCTTCATAATAACTAAATCAGGTCAAGCATGTGACACAGTCAGTTCTGCAGAGTCCCATACAACCTAAACCAACTGACTATGGGAACTGTTCTTCAAGTGATGACTGAATGGAAAATTATTATGTACAAGCTTTTTTTCCAGGCCACACCTTTTACCTGTTGGGCATCTGGGTGCAAAGTTACAATGCAGAATTTCTTGGCAAAACTTCCTTCAGTGTTTCATTTCCCCAATCATTCAATCAGAGGACTGCCCGCTCTGAGCACACCCCAAGGGGAAAGTTTTAAAATTTCCCTGCTGAGTCTTTTCTGGAAAATGTCACTTTGCATAATTCCTACAAGTAATAGATCCCCAGGGAGCTGTTGTTTTTAGAAATCTGCTCACATTCATTGGAATTACACTAGGGAATAAAGCTGTATAATAATACACAGAAGCCTTCAGTCCCTTCTGCTGAGCAGCCTGGCAAAGGACAGACCTTGATACATTCTTAACTGAGGTGGTTTTTATATTCTATACAAGGTCTCTCTCAGAAACGCTTTCTCTCATTTGGCATGACCCAAATTCAAGCCTCTAATTTAATTATTACTTTCAGGTGAGTATTCTGCAAAGGAGACTGATCTGGAAGCATCTTAAAGATGAGTTGCCAATTATACCAAGTTTCCTGTGTTGTCCCAAAGAGTGCAGATGGCATTGATAAAAATGAATTCCCAACAAGTACCACTTCTCTCATACATGGAAACTGAAAAGCAGGTTTCAAAGTAGCAGAGAGTGAAATAGGGATTATTAGAGGCCAAGAAAGAGAGGGTACTAAACAGTAAAGGGAGGTTGTATAACGGATACCAAAATATTCTTGGGAGTAATAAATTCTAATGTTTTACAGCACAGTGGGGTGACTATGGTTCACAAAAATCTATTACATATTTGTGAAGAACTAGAGGAGAGGAGCTTGAAGTCTTGAAAGCAAAAGAAATGGTAGGGAGATGAAATTTTAAATACACTGATTTTATCATTACAATTGATGTACTGAAATATACTGCATCCCACAAATGAATACAATTATTATGTGCAAGTTAAAAAAGAAAAAATAGTGAATGCAAAGAACAGCCTCTAGTCTCTGGATAATATATAAAAATATTATATATATTTATATACAAATATATAAATAGACAAATATTTGTATATAAATAGACCAAATGTATTTGTAGATAAATATATGTAAATAGATTAAAATGTAATACAAATAAAGCAAAATGATAAACATTACATGTAATATCTTTTTCACAGATAAACCTGAAAACGGAATTTCTCAACTGAATTGTGTGAGGTAAGATAAATCATAATAAAACATCATGTACAAGAAATCTCAGTAGATTCACCTTCACTACCATAGGGTTTATGGGAAGTACACTGGCAAATAAGAATCCTAAATAAGATATTCCACATGAACATTTGAAGTATATCAACCTAGGTATCTAAATTCCTTAATTACTGTGTACCAAGAAGCAAATACGAAGGTGCCAGAACTGTCTGTCTCCCGAGTCTTTACTTTGGGGGAAGAATCTTTCCATGTTTGCTTTTAATCCTTAGGCAATTCCAAGAGAAAGAAAATCAGATGAAATGCATCCAGCCACTCCTAATTATGCAAAAGAAGGAAATAATCCACCTTTCTTAATACAAAGAAGGAAGATTACGAACAACTCCATATTCTTTTGATGGAAATGAAGTCATTTAGTTTGCCTCTGCATGTGAAGTTTTGGAACTATGTTTGTGAATATGCAACTTGTTGCAGATAAATGTCTAAAAGAGCTCCTTCTTCAGGAAGCACCTGAGTGATGATTGACAAAAAGAACCAGAGAAAGAGGGCCGAGCTGTAAAGTAAGCTCATTCACTCACTCTTTTAGACCCACAGAATTTAAATTGCTGAGCAATGCAGTCAGACATATTGCTGCTCTAGACACTCATTCATAAAACTAACAGGGGCCTTGGACTTTGCCACTGGAAAATGCCGAGGATCATTTCTGCGTAGTGAGTGGCCTTAACTTATTTCAGAGGCCTTCCAAAGAAAAGGTAGGCAACATGGAAGCCAAAGCTCACTAGACAATTTTATGGTTCCTCAATACTCTCTGTACAAGAGTTACTGGGTAGCTTTAAAACAAAGTTAGAGCCTCAAAAAATCAGTTCAGAACATGAACATTTTTAAAAACATCTCCAAATGAATTTATTAGATGTGAATCCAGCATTAAGAACCACTGACCCAAAGAGTATCTTAGAACTTTCAGTAATGAAATGAAAAGAATAGATCTAAGAATTTACCTAATACACATGTTTCAGGTGAGACTTGCAGCATTCGGAGGTTTTGACATGTTTCTGCCATGGAAGTAAATGGCACCGAGGATCCAGGAAAAAGTACATTTGATTATTGATACTACTTGTGTCCAGCAATGGATTTGGACAAGATATTTCTTTAAACCTGTTTTACTCCCACAATAGGATTAAAGCCCTAAATGGCTTTTATTTTAGGAAATCAAATAGTAAATAAAAAGTATCTAGCATCATTCTTAGTTCTTAGCAAGTACAATAGGTTGAAAAATGACCATGTGATAGACGTCCATGTCAAATTCCTAAAATCTGAATGTTACCTCATCTGGGATAAAAGTCTTTGCAGGTATGGTTAAGGATTTTGAGATGAGGGAATAATCCTGGATAATCCATGTAAGTCTCAAATCCAATGACAAGTGTTCTTAAAAGAAGGGCAGAGAAAGATTTGAGACACATAGTGAAAACACAAAAATGAAGCTGATGTGAAGCCAGAGGCAGGACTGAAGTAATGTGACTACAACCCAAGAGTATTCTTCTATTGTTATTTATTTGTCTTTATTGTTTCTTGTTTTTCTTGTGTTCTTTTTTGTTATTCCTTCTAACACAGAAAGGATAGATGTACATGTATAGGCTTACACATGCCTAGAACTACTTGGAAAGAGTTTACAAGAACTGATTTTATTAAGTATGATGGCATGAACAGCTACTTTGAAGAAAATGAGACATTATGGTAGCCATTGCTGATTTCTTATCATCATGTTTTGAAGTTCAGTAATGCTTTTATTTTTTGATTTGTTTGATTTTAATCTACTTTTTATGATTTGATTGCAATATGTGAGAAGGTATGAACAGCTATTCTGAAGAAAACAAGAGACATTATGGTAGCCATTGTTGATTTCCTATTGTCTGGTTTTGAAGGCCTGTAATGCTTTCATTCTTTTGTTTTGATTGATTTCATATTATTTTGTTTTGTTTGAATTTATTGTGTGTGAAGATATGAACAACTATTTTGAAGAAAACGAGACACTATGGTAGCCATTGTTGATTTCCTGTTGTCACGTTTTGAAGTCCCATATTGCTTACATTGTTCTGTTCTGATCTGCTTTGTTTTGTTTTGTTTTATTCTCTTTAAAAAAAAAGTTTGTTGCAAGCCACCAGGAGCTAGAGGAAGTGCAAAGTATCCTTCTCAGTCTTCCACAAAGAACCTACCCAATCAACACCTTGATTTTAGATTTCAGTACTCCAGAACCCAGATTTCCATTTGAAGCAACCAAATTTGTGGTCATTTGTTACAGCTTTCCTGGGAAACTCACAGAGTAGGTATTCAGTGAGTGCTGGTTTGTTTCAGGGATAGACAGATAAGAAAGAGGGCATTAGAGCATTACAGCTCATCTTCACATAGAAGCAAAGGCTTTTTCAGTGGGTCTAAAGATGTTTCTGGGGCAGAATAGACACTGCAACATGGAAGATCAAGTCCTCCACGGGAGAGGTCGGAGTGGGGGTTCCAGCAGTTCTCTCCCAGGCTCTCCTTCATGGGAGGACCAAGATGGGATGCAGAGGGATGACACACAGGAAAACATCCACGAGTGGACACTAGAGTGGTTAAATTAAAGACTGAGTATACCAAGTGATAGCAAGGAGATGGAGACACTGGAGCACACAGGCATCATTGTGCGTAAGTACAATGGAAAAACAGTTTAGTATTTTCTTAATAACAAAAATATACCTCCACTATGTAAGTCATTCCACTTTTATATGTTTAGCTAAGAAAAAGAAAAACATTTGTCCACACAAAAACTTGTAGTAAATTTTCACAGCACCTTAATTTGTGTTATTCTCAAAAGGAAAATCACTCCAACATTCACCAGTGCATAAATAGAAAAACAAAATGTTGTAGATCTATGCCTCAGAATATTGATTATCAGTAAGAAGAAGCCATCTTCTGATACCTTTAACCACGTGAATGAGTATTAAAGCCATTATTATGAGTCAAAGAAACCAGACACGAAAGAGTTCACGGTGTGTAATTGCATCTGTATAAGGTTTTAGAAAATGAAGAGTAATCTACAGTGACAGAAAGCAGATGAAGAACTGCCTAGCAGTGGGGAGGAGCTTGAGGGGTGCCTCAAAGGGATAGACAAAAGGAAACTTCTGGAGTGATGAAAATGTTAGTATCTTATTAGCTGTTGTGGTTTCATGGGTATAGAAATCTGTCAAAACTGTCCCAAATGCATATTTGAAATCTGTGCAGTGTATTTTTTTTTATATATATATAAACTATGCTTCAATGAAGTTGTTAAAAAGAAATTTCAGCACCCAACTCTTGGAGGCCAAATGGAATAACTCAAAGACCAGTGACATCCACTGAATCCATGAAATGGACTGAAAGGGGTGAGCCAGAGGAGACGTGGGTTAGTGACTGCAGGGGAACGGTATATCCTAATAATGACCTAGAGCAGTGAAGCACAGGGCCTCCCCATGTTAATCCAATGCTCTCTGATTTCCCAGGGTCAGGACCTGTCGTGGGGTGCGCATACTCATGCAGGGTTTGCTGCTCAGGTCTGCTTCCAGGTGCTGCCAGAGAGGAAGCTTGTGATGGAGTGGTCTCATCAGGGAGAGATTCCCTCCTCTGCACCGTGTAATCTCTGTCACCTTCATGGTCAGGCTGAGCACTGGGTGGGAGGGCTCCCTGCCTCCCTTGACCCAAGTCACACATCCCATCAGGTATCCTGTAAAGGAAAGATCTCAGTAATATGAGTGGCACCCTGCTCCAGCCTCTCCAGCCGTGGTTCACATGTCATTGTGTTTGTTTATTCTGCTCCAGAAACATCTTCAGACCCACCGCAAATGACTCTTTGAACGTAACAGAACAATGGTTTTCACTTTTGCACTTTAAAAATAGTCCCTGCTTACAAAGAAAGTTTTAATTAAAATATTGGAAAGTAGGAATAAGGGGAACTATTTTCTTTCGTTATTCCTGCCATTTAAATGTAAGTTTCCACTGTTTTCAACTCCTTTATTTAAAGTCATCTTTAAAATGTCACTATGTTACACACACACAGTTCTATTTCCTGCTTTTTCCCTTTTATCCTGGCCACCTTTCTGTTATTACACAATCTTCATAAATACTCTAATGACTGCATAACATTCTACTCAGAGGGTGTACCATTCTTAATCACAGCCCTATAAGCAGAGAGTTGGAGACAAGTGGAGAGTGACTTCACCCAAGACAGATTTTACTCAAAATATGAAAAGAGGAAAACTGAGACGTGGAAAGATCACTAGACTTGCAATGAGTTTGAGACGGGTTCAAGCTAAGTCACCAGCTGCTGACTCTGAGCACTGGTCCTTACCTCACTTTGGACCTTGCTTGCTCATCTACAAACCAAATGGCCCATTTAGCTGTTTAAGGTTCATTCCAGAATCTTCCATAAGATTCTGGGGTTCTATGATCTACCCTACAAAACCAAAATGCCTGATTTGGGCCATCCAGGCTCCTTGCCAATCCTTTCATTCCTAAAGCACCTGAAAAAGAGTATGTGTCCAACAGGATATTTTATATTGATTTGAAGTCAGTTGAGTTCAGTTGAGTCCATTTCAGAAGACCCCTTCAGGAACAGAAACAAGTGGACTCCTTTGTTTATAGAAATAAGTGTCCTGAAAGATCTGACTTGTTTAATACATATTCACCCAGAATATTCCGTATTACAACATTGAAAATGATCAAAATCAACAGAACAAACGACGAGCAACATAAAAGACCGGAATAAGAACATAGACAAAAAAAATGCATCTTATTAAGTCTGTAATTAAAATGAGTCTTTCAGCTTGGAAAAGCTCCTATGAATTACATGGAGATCCCTGGATTCATTCCACACTTAACACTACATTCGCAAGATTGTACACCTCCAAAAATAATAGGAGAGATTCTTTCCTGGCAGTAAACAACTCCATTAATTAAAGGATGTGGGTCATTAGCATAAGTTACAACTATTATTCTGGATCTTCTTTAATGAAACTTACATTTCCTTCATTGTGCCACATTAGACTTTCTGCTTAATTCAAGCCTCTTATTTACTTTTAATATCAGTTTCTACTTGATATTTATTGAATAGTATTATTAGATAGGAAGGGTAACCTCTAGTTTTATATGAAAGCAAATTCTACCTTAATAATATAATGACTACTTATGGAAGTTTTAAGATGTCTGGTAAATAATTGTTCAAAGGCAAAAGCATTAGTGTTTAGAAATTTAAATCAATACAGGCAAATAATTGTTTAATCAATACTCCAGGTGGTATTATTATCTAGAGGTTAAAAGCTTCATGTAACATATCCCATCATCTCTCTAGGTGTGATGGTACATGCCTATAATCTTTTTAGGTGGATTACAAGTCAGAGCCCTGCCTGGTGATATAGAGAGACCTTGTCTAAAAATAAAACATCAGAAGTAAAAAAAAAAAATAACTGAGCTTTGGATGTAGCTCAGTGCTAAGGCCCTGGTTGAATTCTCAGTACACCTTCTCAGAAAAAAATCACATCATCATGACTAGAACAACACAAAAATATATAAAAGAATGTAACAGAGTCAGGCAGCCAGCATGGGCAGGGAGACCCAGCCAGATCTGCCCCTGCATGCTGCTGCCACTGTCAGAGGCTTGCTTCCTGCGGGCAGCCAGCAC
>RJWT010054248.1:0-10311 GCA_004365215.1 Cuniculus paca
GCCCTCCTTTGTACAGGATGAGGGTATTTACCAAGTAAAACTCCCTGCTGAGTCTCTCAGTTAAACTTCTAAACTGCTCAAGTTGACAATGTATCAACCATAACACTATTAAAGGAAGATTTCTTGCATTTTCCAGGTATCTCACACTATATGAACCATAGACACCTAACTACTATTAGCACATTGTTATTAAAATAAGCATACAATATTATTTCATATAACAAACTCTACTAAAGTATATACAACTATGTTCAGCAGAGTGTGTGCATTCTTTACAAAATAATAGCAAAATGATGATTAGATTTATTTTTAGATATTCATCTCTAAAATTGCTAATAAGATTTTTAAGAAAATTTCTATTTTTCAGATATATTTTTGTTTGTGTCTATGAGTGAGTGTAGCTTTGTCTTAGCTTTTACAAGTCAATATCATCATTTGTTGGATTTTTTTTAAAAAAGAAATATAATTTATTGGTCTTGGAATAAATTAAATTGAACAAAAATTTAAAATACCGTATCACTTCAAATTTTATCTTGAAAGAAATGCTATCACTAAAAGCAAGTGTATTTGTTTTGTAGAATTTGTCATTAATAGTTTTGGTTAAAAGGGATGCCACTGAGTCATGTTAAAGCAAAGAAGTACATCCTCAATACAGTGCCTCAACCAGATCCATCCAGTAGTATAATGATGATATGATTTCAATGTTGAAGCTTTGATCAAAATAATATTATTGAGTGGATGCTTTGAGCAAGCTATTACATTAGGACAGGGTAATGATGACTACCTCAGGAATGCACCTTGTTGAAAGGAGAAATAATGTAAAACAATGTGCAAAGCAATGAGTGTTACAGCACACACAAGTGTCATGATCTGTAAGAGTAGAGATGAGCAAGAAAATATTACATATATTATGCATTTTAGGAAATATAGAAAATAGTGACAGGGAATAATGAAAGGGTGTGTGTGTGTGTGTGTATGTGTGTGTGTGTGTGTGTGTGTTTCATAGATAAGATTTGTTCTCTACAGTTCCAGAAGAAATATCAAGAAGTCTTTCTAATTTTCAAAGGATTTATGTTCTTGACAATAGTTACATATCTCATTAAGCACTGATTTCCATCCATTTCCCATAAGGGACTGGAAGTGTACTTGCAAAGATATATTATGTCAGTGTGAGTGACTGACATCACAGCCCTCTTAGCAAGATGTGTTAGTCAACTTACCTAGCTCATTCTGACACTTTTCTCTTATAGAACAGGATGGTTGTGGGTAAAACTTAGCAAACTAGGGCTCACGAGCTAAACTTTTCATCGAAACAGAAAAAGAGTATTTCAGGCAGTGAGACCTCCAGCAGCAAATGATTAGAAATGCAGGCAAAGTGTACTAAAAACTTTAACATTGGGGGAAAATTACTGTTGTGGCATCCATCACTGTCACCCTTCTCTCTATCCATCTTTGTTTCCTTTCTCTGATCTCATCTCTTGCTCTTGTCTCTTTGCTCATTCTGCTCAGCCACCAGCCATATTGGCTTCAGTATCTTTGTTGAAACATTTCAGGCATACTCAAGGCTGAAGGCATTTGCAGTCACTGTGTTTGTGAAATGCACTCTTCCACTAGATATGTACATGGCATTTCCCTTGTCTCTAGTCCTTTTTCAACTGTCACCTTAATGAGATTTATTTTGACCAATGCAATTACTAAATTAACACATACTTTCTAAATAGACCCAGCCTAATATTTTTATAACACTACTTTCTATAATTCACTTAACCAGTAAAGCCATTCTCTATACTTGAGTTAAATGCAAGATAATGCCATAAACGTAAGAGAAACATCTATGTTGTGGGGTAGTGGTAGTTAACTTATGTACTCTACATGTTTCAAATGTCATATGGGCTATAAATATTTATTAAATGAATGTATGTATGATGAATAACTGAATAAGTGAATGATTATTTTACACCCATTGTTGAACTTTTAAGAAAGTAAAGGAAATATTTAGGTATTAAAATTATAGAGATGGTAAGAAGCTAGAGAGGGAAGATTCTACTAGACAGCTAGTTGCATCCAGTAAGAAAAGGTACTGATCTTAACACAGAAGCATTTCCTATGCAGAGGTCAGAAGACAAAGCTTGTAATTCTAACAGTATGGGCAGCTGGTTGATGGGTTTCATATAAATCAAACACAGATTAGAACATACAAAAAAAAGTATAGATAGCTGTGAAAGAGAGTAAACCCAAATTCTTGTTGAAAAAGTACAGTCATTAAGGTTGCATTACTATACTTGGTCTGCTATAATAAAATGCTACACAAAGTTATCTCTTTTCCAGAGGCCATAAGTCTAAGATGATCACGCCAGTCTTAAGTCCAGGTGAAGAGTCTCTTTTGACTTGTAGGTGACTATCACCTTGCTGCATACTCTCATTGAGGGGCAAAAAAGCAAGCTCTCAAGTGTCTCATCAGAAGGACACTATTTCCATCAGAGCAGGATTCTATCTTCATGACCTCACATAAGCCTAATTATGTCTGAAAGACCTTATGTCCAAATATTGTGATGTTAGGATAGGTCTTCTGTGTAATTTGAAAGGAGCTAAATTATGAGTCCATATCATCAGTATTTCCAAAGATACTTATTCTCTTGTCACAAATGAATTTCTTCAATGCTTCAGTACACTCATTTTTGTCCTTTATTCACCAATTGCATATTGTATGTTCCTTACACATTTGACTTGGATGTTCATTCATTTTACTGACATCGGAAGTGGTTAATTTGGCCATGTGTTTTGTGAACTGTCATCTGCAGGAATTCTTGTAAACTTTGTTTTGACACAATTTGAAAATGCTCTTCTAGGGAGTGTATATATTCATTATACTCATGTTTCAAGGCTCCAATTATATGGGACCCCTTTCCATGTAATTCTTCTGCTGGAATTCTTTGTTGTTTTACCAATTGAATGATTATGAGTTGCATACATACGTGAAGGTTGGCTGATTATGATCATGATATAGAACAAATATTCTTCTTCTACCTGTATGTTAGAAAGAAAAGACAAATTTTTATACTCTCTTCCATTAGCCATGAGTGTGTTTTCCAGTACACTCATGGTTGGTTTTACTTTTAGGAAGAAAGCACTTTACTTCTCATTCAGTTTTCCACATTAGTTGATTCATAAACTTAGTCAACTGTCCCATTGCACAGCATATTAAATTGAAAGTTCTGAAGTCCTGAAAGTCTGTAGAAAACTCCACGAGTAATCAGTCAGTGTTAGTGACAGTTTATTCCTTTGGGACTAACCTGATGTGTCTTTTTGTGTGTGTCCTTTAACATTGTCTGTTTGTCTGTATGTCTCTGTCTTCTTATCTCCTAATTCTGCTGGGTTTTCATGTTCATAAAACTAGGTTATTTTTCAGGATATTCAGTTATGCATATTTCTAGAAATGGAAAGTGCTTTATTAACTTTCCAAGTTTACTCCTCTAATTCTTGACTGCAGTTTTTAGTATTTAGAAATGACAAACTATGCATATCTTGTTTTTTTTCCCATAAAGAGAATATTTCAAAAAGTTATTGTGCTAAATTATAATACTTTAAAATGTCTTTGACCATATGTGAAATGTACCTTCTAATGTTAAAATATCATACTTTATTTTAAAAAAGAAACAACAAAACTCTGTTGTTACATGAGTATCTATTGTTGTCTTAAGACTTTTGAGAATGAAGTATCCGGTTTTAACTAAGAAGTTAAATCCATATTTTATAGCTCTATGTGGTTTTTACACTCAATCACTTCCTAGATTTAGGAAAAAAAATAAAGAAATTAAGTTATTACACATAGAGCTTCCCAGTTCACACTGTACAGGGATACTTTAGTCTTTCATCAGTTCTAGGAGTGTTAAAATGCATTTTTTGTAGAAAATTTGCTTTATTAGTAGTAACTTTTATCTCAAAGTAAGAAGAAAGTAGAAGAGGAGAAATGAAGGTAGGAAGATGAGGTAGGAATGAAATAGGGAATGATATAAAGAAAATATATTTTGTTTCTCTCTCAGTATATAGAAGCATAATAAAAGGGCCATGTATGTATAGTTTATATTTAACTTGTGTTACATTAAAAATCCTTATTATTAGGAGACAAGTGTGTACAAACAGGGATGCTAATACAAAGTATTGCCAAGAAAAAGGTGAAATGAACACATTTTAGTTTCAAGGATGGCATAGTGTATAAAAATCCCTGAACTGTCTGTAAGATAATCTGAGTCAAAGAAGCAATTGTGGTGATGAGCTTTTATTGCTAAAGGCTTGGTCTCCTAATTAAGCAACATATCATATTAACATCCTTAGATGCAAAGGATGCAAATTCCTACTCCATACTTCTTACCTATATATCTATGATTTTACCTCAAGGGAGTTAATTCTCATACTTGCTATGAAAAACATGGAGAAAGGTTTCTCTAACAGAAAATCAGAGCCTTGCATAAGACTTGTAGGAATCTAAGGTCTAGGGAAACTGGGTTTCAGATATTAGAGTCAAAGATCGAAAAGTCACTGGACCAAAAAGGTACAGGAACTGCCAGATAATGTCAAGGAGAAATTGCTGTGTAGAGTCACATTTCATTCACAAACAGTATAGTTAATAAAGACTATACTTCTTAGAAAAATGCTGTATAAATCCTCAGATTGCTCTCAGCTCAGAAAACCATGTCTTAAAAGAAGTGGTGTAGGGTTTTGAAAGCAATCTGTGAAAAATGCACCCAACACAAATGGAGCACATGAGGGAAGGGTAAGTGACATCTAGCTTGTCAGCAGCATTAATATTGAGAAATTTTGCAATGGTAATTCATTTACCCATTTATCAAAAATTTTGATGTCTATTATGCATCAGATTAAGATAAATCAATAGTGAAGGCACACACATAATCCAAGCCCTCCCCCAGTTTATAGTTGGCTGACAATGGTGTCTGTCAAATCAAAACAATGATACGAAGCTTTCTATATGCTGATTGACTCTAGACAAAAACAAGGAGATGGATGTTCCTGGAATGAAATTCCAGAGGTAGGACTGAGTAAAGGCAAACAAAGATCTGCCCTATGATACTGCAGAGGATATCAGAGATATCAGAGGCCTCACAGTAGGATCCTAGCTGTTGATTTCTTGTATCTTGACACTGTGATACACTAAACTGTCAGATCTGAGATTATACCTGAGAATTAAGGCAAATTCTATGCAAAAGCTTTATAATTGCAATGTGGCAAGACTGAAGTTGGGATTTCAGAAGTGACATTTAGAAAACTTCTATTATATCTAAATATGTAAAAAGGGTAGCTTTTTACTGACTGCTCCCTCATTGACAGAGGCGTCACTACTGCTACATAAAAATTTTGCATGCTCTGAAATGTAATAAGTTGATTTGTTTATTGATTTGATTTATCTGTAAGTGTGCAGAAGATAATACACTAAGTTTTTAAGTTCCTTCAAACACATGGTGGAAGAGAATGCAATTAAAATAGGAACTAAGTACAAGAGGTCTAGAAAAAGATACTGAGTTTTGTATTAGATCTGGGAGAAGTATTCTGTAATGCAGATCTTCTGAGTAATGAAGATGTTTCTTTAAGGTTTAGAAGTATTTTAAATTCTCCATCCACAACCATCTAATTGATCCAAAGGGGTTTTAAAATAGGCTTTTGCTTTGGATGCTCAGGGTACCTACCACATGCAGACGTAGAACAAGTATTCATAATATGGAAATACAGGAAATAGATTTTTAATGCCAATATTTAGGATAATCAAAGATGGAACTACAAGATAAGTTTGAATGAGCACTAATGTTATGTAGACTCAAATATTACTAGCTAAGGTGGAATTTATTCAACAATAATTATTATCTGAGAGATAAGAGGATCCAGGAACTTCTCCAGAAAGCTGTATGGTGCCACTGTTGTCCACTTGAATCCTGTAGACAAAAAGCCAAAATTCAAATCGATTCTATGTAGTGCAACTTTGGGTAATCCACATGCCGTCCATCTGTCTCAGTTTCCTTGGAGTAATAGCAAATACACAATAGTAATTTGAGAAAATTTGACAATTTGAAATTAATAAAACTGTTTACAATGAAACTGAGATACTACTGTGATAATTGATTAAATTAATCCCTGAAAACATTATGACAGGTACCTGAAAAATAAGTACTATTTTCTAACTGCTTTGATTAATGTTTCTAAATGATGTTCTGTGTGTCTAGCAAAGATTCCAAAACATAGTAAGTAGTAAAAACTATTTGTTAAATCACATTTTAGCAAGACATATGTCAGATAAGTCTTCACTTGTCACTGATCGAAGAGTTTACCTAACTTTCTTGAATTGCATCATGACCCACCTTGATATGTCTGTAGACTATGAGGATGACCTGACTGTGAAATCACTCTCCCTGCTGTGAGGGTGTTTCAGCTACTGCATCTTGCCAACCAGAACCTCCTTGATATCCCACCAATTCACGTGAATCAGCAAGGAGCAGTATTTTATCAGAATAATGAAATTAGAAAATCATTATCTTTGAGCATACCTGCCCATTTGTGCCACATACCTATATGTAACCTCAACATACTTATGACACAATAATAAATTGTATCTAATTCCTTTCATTAATTCCCAGATTGGAGGATCTATGTTATCAAATTACACTAGAATACAGTAGGAATAGAACCTGAAATGAGATACAAGTTAGAGGGGTTCACTAGCTACAAATACAACTAAAAAACAAAGCGAGTACAGGTGGTGCCTTTAGCTTTGACAGTGATAGGCATACTTGCAAATTTCATTGCTTTTAGTGTTTTCCTCAAAAAATTTAGTTTTAATCATCAATACTATGCATTGGTCCATCATCTTCATGATGCTTCTGCAGTAAGCCATTCGCAGCTGAACTCCGACAGTTGAACCATCTTAGTTTTCGAGGGCATTTTTTCTGCTGGCATTCAGCCTCTTCAGGAGCAGACGTGACAGCTGCATCATCTCATCCTGTCAGCTGTTCTCCTCACGCTTCCTGCCCAGCAAACTAATGTTATGACAAACACTGGTAGTGCTGGGGCTGGCTGGATGCCACGACCATATTGTCTTGTCACTAGTTGTTAAGTATGGCTAGAGGAAGATCCTAAATGCACTTTTCAGTAAATGGCATCTGTACCAGGTCCAAATTTTGCAGTCGTATAGGGATGATTTGGCATTGTTTCTATTTTCTAGTCTTTTAATTTAAGTTAAAATTTAAATTTCAGACTCAGTTTGTCAGCCTCTCCGAAGTTGACTTCCCTGCTTGACTCAGTTGTTCCCCTCAACTAACCTGACAAAACACATAGCTATGACTTGCACACAGTTCTGACTCAGTGCCAATCACTAACAGAAATACCAGACTGTCTGTCCACCTTCAAGCAAGAAAAATATACAGAAACCTTCAGGCAACTCTCAGAAATAAGCATAGAAGAAAAGAAACTATTTTATGTAAAAACTGATAGCAGAAAGCTTTCTCAAGAAGAATTAATTTTAGGCAAGATTGTAATAGTGGTATCAAGGTTAAGAATGACAAGGAATTCACTTATTGTCACACGTAAATGTAAGGGAGCTTGGGAGCCTGTTTGTAAGAGAAAAATATTCTTAGAGTGCTATCAGCTCCTTAGGTTGGTTTTTAACTTTTAGTAGTGATCAAAAAGTGATTACAAGCAGTGTTTAGTTAATATTTCTTTTTTCCTGTTGTTTCCACCAGGAAAAAGAGAAAAAACTTTCTGAAAAAGAAGCAATAGAAAGCAGGCAGCACCTATTAATAGTATGTTCTGGGATGACCTGTTAACGGTATGAATTAACAGCCCTTAGCAGGATAAAAAAGAAATGATGAAGTTTCTTCATCTTGCTCAGTCTTGCAGGGGTGTTTTGTTTTTCTCGCTCTCTTATTTTTTGCCTCTTTTCGAGCATTGCAGCACCATGCTCTTATTCTCATTACAGTCTACTATTCACTCTATGCTTATGTGTTTATAAGTATGCATTTATAGTCTATGTTTATTGGGTAAAAGTGAAACACAATCTCTGGCCAGAACACAGACTAATCAAGTGAGCTGACCTAGCACACTATAGAAGGACACAGCCCTGAATTACTGAGAATAAAGACTTTAGTTCGGGAATATGTTGGGGGAAGCCTTAATCAACAGGGCATCAGGTAAGTACTTCCCAAAGTTAAAATTTCTAAATTTTAGTAAATCAGTAGAATGATAATAAAAGTTATATATACATATGCTTAAAAGTAATAGTGCTCTTTTCTTTGTTACCAAAGTCTTTTGTTTAGTTTTATGATTTTTTTGAGACAGGGTCCTGCTTTGCAGTTCAGGTTGGTCTTGAACTGACTTTGTAGCCCTGACTGGCCTCAAACTCACCCATCCCTTAACCAAAGTCTTGATAAGAAGCTCAGGAAGTAGGATATCTTACTCTAACCCATTGCTACAGCAAAAGTTGACAATCGTCACAGTAAAATATGATTTTATGAAGCATAATTTAGGCAATATTATTTCTTATCTATAAAATAAGAAAAATATTAGCTGGATAACACAAATGAGGTAGGAATTATATAGAAATAATAACAGTTATGTGTGCATAGTCACAGGACACTAGGTCAAAGTTGTTATTTATGATGATGGTTATCTTAATTATTTTTTGTATCTCTCTGATAACTTTTCATTGTAATTAATTATTATTATAAACTGAAGAAGAATCCTTAATATATTTACAGAGTTTACAAAGTAAGAACACATAACTTATTTGACAAAACTGTATACTGAATCAGATTTGAGTAATTACTGTGGATCTGATGACCTTATTCAGTGAGGTTTGTTCATCGGAGGAAAACGTTCTAGATTAAGTAATTTATTTCCTTACTATTAATGCACTTATTATTTACAATGTGTAACATAAGCACTAAAGTCTAAATGATGATCCTTTTTTATTTTCTGACACATTAGACAATTTCTTACATAGACTTTGAGACTTAGTGATTTAGTCTTTGATATTATCCAAATATCATCAGTGGCATGTTCTTGTTACAATATTTATTACTTGGAAATTTAATGCTATTAATTCCATCAGTAGAGTCACTACAATCATTTATTACTACAGTGGAACTGCTATTAGAAAATTAAGGACATTTAAACCAATATCTTCAAAGCCTGTTTATAATTACTTCCATAATTTAAATATCATGCTGATGATTTTCAGTCTCTGTCTAGAAATGATAGGAGACTGGAGACAAGTTTATGAGTTAATTCAGAGTTTGACCTTGTCCTGAAAAATAGGTTCTGCTGACCTGAAAAGTTCATTTTAAAATATTAATCTGTGGCTTCCTTTTGAAATAAGGAAGGATCTAGATTTTCTCTAAGGCTGATGTTACCAATTGGCAACAAAAAGGAATTATGGGACACATTTAGCAAGAAAGAATTAAGCTTAATTATGAATGCAGTTGATAGAGCTGAGTGTCACTGGGAGATATTTCAGCTCCAGAGTTTGATTGTAACTATATGCTTGGCTCTAATTCAAAGTGACTGGAGATTCAGCTGACAAAGAGAGGACACTTACTGTCATAACAAACCAGATAAACTTGGCTGCTGGCTGCTGTTCCAAACCTTTTCACCTTTATTTTTTCTCTTGCAATCTCTTTATTGTTCTAGTGTTAAAGTAATTTTATGCCCATTTTAATGTGGCATAACACTTCTCTATAATTTCCAACAACTGGGAAAGTGAACACTATTAAAAAAGACAAAAATACATTGTCTCAGAGAATACTCATCTCATCTGGGATCAGACCGTAGATTTTTCTTTCCGCCCCCATCTGTGAAAGTCACATAAAAGACCTAAGTAGTTCTATAGGTGATTAGCCTAGCATATGTTCAAAGGATAATACCACAGTCTGTAGAGTTACTGTACATTAAAGGTAGTTCAAAACCTCAGTATTTGAATAGCACCTTAAACATTTTTTGGAGATACAATATCTGGAGTTTTCCAGAGACTTTATCCCAGAAATAAAACCACCAAAAGAAAACAATGAGGTTGTTACATTCTGCTGCTTTTTCTGGTTCTACTCTGAATCATTTTCCATTTCTATTATTAAATCTCGTACAACTGAAATACTTTGCTTGGATGAAGACTGAATGTGGCTGCATCTCCAATAAAGGCAGCATCTGTTCCAAGAGCAAATGAGACAAGGCTGGAATTTGAAGTACAAAACAGAATATCTCCTAATGCTCTATTATTTCTTTTAAAGTCAGATTCTTTTAATTTCTGGAACATGG
>RJWT010054249.1:0-10315 GCA_004365215.1 Cuniculus paca
AACATCCATGGAGGATCTAAGAATAGATCTGTTGTGGATATTGGGGAATAATTTCAACTCTAAAAGACAATACCATTGTATACATAATTTCTCCATTCTTCTCCTGACTAATTTGAATGCAATTGTAAAACTCCATATGCATAGCTCTACTTTTAATGCAACAGTATGTGGGAATATGAATTTTGGATGAAAACAACTCAAGGAAGGGGGTGGGGAAAAACTGTATCGCAGTAAGAAAATGACACCAGTCCAGTTCACAGGAGCAGCCATCTTGAGTGACTGATGGGCAGTTTTTCAGATAGTGTGTTTTAAGTGGTGGTTAAGAATGCTTTCTGAAGAAATGAGGGATGAGTGCTGATGGGTACCACATTTATTTTGGGTGTGATAAAATGTATAAGTGATTGAAATGACAATCACATGACTTCATGAACATGTAAAAGTCATTGAAATGTACACTCCAAGTGGTGAATTTTATAGTGTGTGAAACATAGCTCTATGAAACTGCTAAAAATAAAAGTAAATTTAAAAAATAATCACAGAGTAAAACATTAAGTCAGAATAGACAATGTTTACATCAGATATAACTGACAAAATAAAAAAATTTAAAAAGACCTTCAACAAACAGGGAATAAAAAGACAAAGAATTTCAAAGAAAAATACATGAAAAAACTACTATAGCTGTAGACATGAATATATAAGATGATTAACTTCATTAGTAACTGGGGAGATGTACATTAAAACAATATATTACAGTGATACCTGCATTTCTGTGTTTATAGCAGCACAACACAAAAGCTAAATTTTGGAAGTGGCCTATTTGTCCATCAACACATGAATCAATAAAGAAAATGTAATATTTATACACAATGGATTACTACTCTGTTATTAAGAAGGATAAACTTGACTGTAGAAAAATGTCTGCACCTTCAGACCATAATATTAAATGAAATAAATCAGATATATAAGCTTAAATATCACATGGTTTCTCTTATATGAAAAACCAAAAGTATAAATAAATTAAAGAGCAAAGTAAAAGATACATAATAGGAAATGAGATAGAATTTTTGCAAAAGTGAAGGAGATCAAGAAATAGAGGGAGCTGGTGAGAAGGGAGGGGAAGTGAATACAGAAAGAATTAAAATGTACTACGTACATACACTAACTCTCCACAATAAACATAATAATTGTGTACTACATGCATGTACTAAAGTATATAGAAGAAAAAAATAAAACACCAGTGATAAACCACTGCAACTCATCAGATAGGTAAATATGTGAAATCCTGACAATATCAAGCTCCAAGAGTGATTTAACCCACTAGGAATGTGCAACCAGTGGAAGGACTGTAGCTGTTTTTGGAAAATAATTTGGCATTATCTATCTACACATCCTATGACTCAGAAATCTGACTTTTATGTGTATACTCTTATGGTTAATACATTGTGTTAACTTGAGAAGTTTAAAAGTTTAACTGAGAGACTCAGCAGGGAGCCAGGGTTCTTACTTTGTAAATATCCTCATCCTGTGCAAAGGAGGGCAAGGACATTTTGTGAGTGTTACACCCACCCTGAAGGGCGGGGTAGCCTGTGTACAATTTGAGGGTAGAGAAGAGGCTTGCATTTTTTGCTCTTTTACTCTGGCTGCTGCCTTGAAGTGCTGTCCCTGTGCCATGCCACCCTGCCTTGGACCCAGCTGATTATGGACTGAAATCTCCAGAAACTGTGAGCTAAATAAACCTTTTCTTGCCTAATTTTGGGTGTCAGGTGTTTGTCTCAGCAACGAAGAAAAGTGACCAAGACAATACTTTGAGGGACTGAAACCCAATTTAGGAGACATGAGCAACTGGAATATATAGCTCAACCACTGAAATGTGACTACTCAGCATAAATTACTCACTGGATTTCAAAGACACAAGACAGGAAAATGACAATGTAAAATATCTCACTAATAATGCTTATTTTGGCTACAGATTTAACTCATAAAATTTTGAATATCTTGGATTAAAATTAAATTTAATTTCATCTTTATACTTTTTAAGGTGACTAGTAGGGAATTAAAAATCACTGATGTGGCTTTTGTTGTGACTCACCTTATGCTTCTATTGGACAAGGTTTCCTTAGAGAAATTCTCACACAAGTGTATCAAAACACATCCAAAGGAATACAGCATTCCTGTTTGCAATAGCAAAATAAAACAAAATAGAACCATAAAAACTGAACAAGGGAATAAATAAATTTTAGTGCATTCAAAATGGATGGCTACACAGTGGTAAAAAGAAAAAAGCCACAGACATGCATCCACTTATGTGAATCTTAAAAATCATTTCAATTGAAAGAAGCAAGTCCCCAAATGATATATATGCCGTGACTCCATTGATAGCATTGATATAAAGGTTCAAAGAAAGAAAGAGAATGGTTAATGTAAACATCAAGATAGTGGTTATCTCTGGGAGTGGAGAAAGAGACTACCTTCAAAAACACAGTAAAGCACAGGTGAGGTTTTCAGTCTGGGTAGCAGAACTCAGGTGGCTTTCAGTATTACACTGTTATGGTTTGTGTCTGGGTGGCCCCCCAAGCCTCATGCAGTTATGGAGGCAGCTAAGTCTAGCATTTATGATTGGTTTGTTATCTAGAGCTGGGATTGGTAGTGTGAGTGCTGCACCCGCCCAGGGTTGGGCAGCCAGCGTACACTATAGAGAAGGGAAGGAGGCGTGAGTTTCCCTTTTTGCCCTTTTGTTCTTGTTGCTTGCAACTGCAGTGAATAGCTGCCCCTCAGCCGCACCACCCTGCCTTGGAGCCAGCTGAGTATGGACTGAAACCTCCATAACCTATAAGCTAAATAAACCTTCTCTTGCTTCACTTTGGGTGCCAGGTATTTTGTCTCAACAATGAGCAAAAAGTAACCAAGACATATGCTTTAAGCTGCACATACATGTTTATATCCTCTTCTCAAAGTGTGACGTATTTCACTGTAAAAAATAAAATATTGCCTTTCTTTTCAAAAATGAGACAATCACGTCTGTGAGTTAGGCCACAGCTCCTTAGAAAGGACTGGAGGCTACAGTGAGCTCAAGCAGTGAGACATCTGACCTAGGCATTTCTAGAGCTTTCACTTTTTTGTCTAATTACACAGCAAGAGGCAACAGGACTTGACTCTGATGAATTCCAGAGCAATCGCTGGACTTTGGAAATATTGGAATAAAGTTCCCAGATATCATTCAGGATCTGGATCAGTATAATCCAGACAGGTTCATATCAGTTAAGTTTGCCCCTGAAAGTTCTCTCCTGAGCCATCTGAACACCAAACTCAACCTTTCCATGGGGGTTAATTTCACCTTAGTTCTTCGAGAGAATGAGAAATATTTAATGAGCTTTACATTTTAATGACATCCTGATGACCAATTCTGATTTTTGTTTTACTCATTGTAACAGACACTTGGCACATTTGTTTTGTTTTGTTTTCAATATTGCTGTTATTGAGGCTGCTTGACCTCCCTGTGAAACCAGTTGCAAGATGAGATGTGATTTTTCTGGGAAACACTGTAGAGAGGACAAGTTTTAGGTCATCAACAAGCTATTAATATGTGATGACAGAGGAAATCTTTCAAACCCTGGGGACACATAGTTGTGTATGATTCTTTACTGGGAGCAGGCAGCAATGACTGTGCAGATGCCTGGCCCCTTCCCTCTTGGTCTTTTATCCTACAGATGGGTTCCTGCCCAGTGACAGCAAGAATGAAACAGAGAGGAAACAAGTATTTCTCATCTATCCTTTGGACTTAAAGAAGGCAGAGAGTAAAGGGAGAGTGGTTCTCCCTCAATAGTTGTCTTACTGTTGCCCGTAGAAATTTCTTTCACAGGTGGCAGCAATATTAGTAACAGGATGATTCACCTCCTACTTGTGTTTCAGATAATCCAGGACAAAATGAGCTGAACCTCCCATCCTCTTCCTGCTGTCCTAGATGAATATAGAGTTTGATCTGGAAAAGGTCTTTTCTATCCATGTGGAGGGATTCTAGTATGTGAAGCCACAGTTACTTTTTTACACATTATTCTTGTGGAAAGAGCTAAGTAAACTTAGAAGCCAAATAAATTCCTAGGACAGATGTGTCACTTGAGAGTAAAACTGATTGCAGGATTGCAGTCATTTGATACTGTATCCTCCATTCTGTGCTAGGTTTCAAAAATAAGAGCCCGTGACTTGCCCTTTTAAAAAATTATTTGGCCTAATCCATCCATCCATCCATCCATCCACCCATCCACCTATCCACCCATCCACCCATCCACCCATCCACCCATCCAATGCAAAGTTATTTACTGAGCACCTCCTGTGCTTGTCATGTTCTGGGCACTAAGAATACAATGATAAGTAAGACAAAGTCCCTGTCATCTTGGTCTTGGAACTAACATTACAGTGAGAGGAAGTAGACAGGGCCATAATCTAACACATATATCAATAAACAAAACAGAAAATAAACAAAACAGGAAATAAAACTGTGATTAATGCTGTATAGAATATTAAAATAGAGTGCAGTGATAGAAAAACCGGGAAGCTACTACAGGTTTCTCTGAGGAGGTTACATTTAAACTGAGACCTGAATGACAAGAAGATCTTGAGGGAGAGAATCCCGGGCAGGCAGAGCAACTTGTTCCAAGGCCCAAAGATGGCCTTTGGTGCACAGAAGAAACAGAAAGATGCCCAGTGTGGCTGGAGCAGGGTAGGCAGGCCCAGTGGTGGCCAAATAAAGCCCTAACCTCCAACCCCTGAAATGACATCTGCAGCACTTTCAGGGACTTAAAGAAGTATAAGGAGTAAAGGGGGAGTGGCTGTCCATCAACAACTGTCCCACTGCTCAGTGTCCATCTGGGACCCATGTGTATTTGACCTAGGGCACAAGAGAGAAGTGGTTGCTGAGCCAAAGCAGATCCACACAGTCCCGAAGGACAACCAGCAAACAGATGACCAGCTGGAGAGCCATACGGCTGCTTCCGCTAATCTCAACACACTGTCCTGAGGGGTGGCTGGAGGGGCAGGCCCCATGAGGTAATCTGACTTTCCTGATGAAAAGGTCCCATGTCTTCATGAGTGCATCGCCTATTGTGAGGCATTTAAATGAATATCACACGAACGCAATGCAGGGTTAGATTGGAAGATTCCTAAGGAAACTTCCTCCTTCCCCACAGAGCTACCTTAATACTTCCTCTCCCCGATGCCTCAAACATGGCTCCCCTGTGAGTACGTGCCATGTATCCACTCCTCAGTGATTTAAAAATGTTCACTCATGCAGTCCTCCCAACAACCCTAGGACTCTGTGTGTGTGTGTGTTTCTTATCTACATGTGAGGAAATTGAGGCACAGAGAGGTGACAAAACATGCCTATAGCTAAGACACACCAAATCCAGGGCCCTGATTTTAACTTCTATACTAAGCTTGGTGGTTTATTTTCAAGACTGTGTCTCTAGATTCCTCTCTAGATATTCCTAAAGTGTAGCAGGTTAAATTGGTACCCATTCCGTTTACTTGTGTTTTGTCACATGTCTCTCCAGGAGGGCCAGTGAGTGTAGGCAAGGGGGCCCTGCCACAATGAGCAGCCTTTTGAGGGGGACCAAGCCAGAGGGTAAGCAGGAAATTCTGTCTTCAGAGTGGGAGCAGGCAAAGGCTTTATCAGTTCTGAACTTTGAAGGCTAAAGGTAATCCCAACATAGGAATGGGGTTTGGTGGGCTAGATTGATTGCCAAAAAAATGATCCCAATCTTCCCTGCCTTTCTTCACATGTGTCTTTTCTAAAATGACCTTGCAGCTCTTCCATCCAGAAAAAATGGCATCTACTTCTGCATCTGTGAATCTGTGATTCAGGGCAGCCTTGCGATGCGCTTTAACTAGCAGGGCACTAGAGGATTGACCTGCTAGGAGACATGGTTCTGAACCCTTGAGGTGCCACTGCACTCCCCCAGAACCCAGCCACTGCCATGCAAAGGCGCTCAGCTGGCCTGATGAGGGGTATGGTATAGGTTGGAGCTCAACTGTCCCAGCTGAGGCTGCCCCAGAGCAATGAGGCTCAGCTGGCCTACCAGCTGCCTGCAGGAGTGAGCCCAGCCAAGATGGGAAGGAGAACCCAGTTCACACCAGGGCACATTACCAACTCCAAGAATCTTGACCCATAGAAATGGAGATGGTTGCCAGCTACCAAGTACGGATCAGTGCAGCTTATAATATGGTAACAGCTATTTGATCTGGCTGGTGGGGAACAAGCATGGGGAAGTGGGGGAACATAGGATCAGGGGGTGAGTGAGGGCCAGCTGAAGAGGCCCAGGCTGAGGTTCCAGGGAAGCTGCACCCCCAGGCCCTGCTGATGTCTGTACTGCTGAGTTGCCTAGAGGATGGGGGTGCTGTGGAATACTGGGGTCTGTGACTCACCTTTCTTCAATCTGGATGGACTTCAAGGACCTGAAAGCTCTTCAAGGTAGAAAGCACCCAGCTCTGGTGCTGGTCTGAAATCTGGAAACTGAATACTAGGCAAGGAATGGGGGTAGGTTATTGGTGAACTCTCCAGAGTGGGGTCAATGAACAAAGACTGTGGTAGCCCTGCCTTCCAGATGCTCCAGAGCAGCTGACTTAGGCTCATATCCCTGAGTACAGATATCTATCAGATCAAACTCCAGGCAGAGGACCTAATGTGCTAATGTGCTAAGCAGAGGCTGCAGAGATCCAGGGACGCCAACAGTCAAACATTCAGGACATTTTCCCTGCAATTAGTGGAATGGAAATGTGCTACTTACAATCAGCTGGATCAATGAGAGAAGCTTGCACTTCACAGGTGCGCCTCTAAAGTACCATCTGTTGCCACTGGCCTCTCTTCTCAGGGGTGCGCCTTGCCAATGAAAAGAACTACCAAGAAGAGCCAGTTGGAATGGAATTGAACTTGTAACATGTTTGCAAGGAAGTGCAGGCAGTGAGTGGGATCTGTTGGGAGTTATGGGACTGGTTGTGCAGAGCGGTAACTCTTAGACGCGGATAGAAGGATCAGTCAGGCTCCTCCGTGTCCTCAGCCAGTGGATGCTAGGGATGAGAGTATGGAGGATGGAGAATGGAAGGTGGAGTCAGCCAGGCTTCAGGGATACTAGCCTCAACCTCCTAGCTCTCCTGAGTCCTCTTACTCATAGCCAGGGCTTTACTTCTTCATAGCTCTGCCCACTCCCAGACACCAAGAAACTCACACCAACCCAATGAACCAGATATTTATGCACCCACTGGAGTCATACAGACTGGACTGGAATGTTTGCCTCACCAAATATCAGCTGAGGAATACTGGGCAAGTTACTTCTCAGCTTCTGTATTCCATATCCATCAGATGGATTTAAAGATGGAACTATGGAGAAGAGTCAGTGGCACAACTGAGGTGAGATGCTCAGTAAATGCCACTGTCATTTTTGCCATTCAAAGTCTCCCCAAGCATTGGCTGGGGATTGAAGGCCTCAAGTTGGGAGTGCATCGGACATGGTTCCTACTGATGAAGCCAGGAGGAACTGCAGATGCAACCTAAAGACCATCTGCTGGCAGATTTTCTTCTTACCGAGGGAGGTCAGTCTTTTTCTATTTAGGCCTTTGACTGATTGGATGTTGCACCCCCCCAACACACACAATGGAAGATAATCCACTTTACTCAAAACCCACCAACTTGAATATTAATCTCATACAGAAAATAGCTCACAGGAACATCTAGAATAATATGTGACCACATGTTTGGATACTGTGCCCTTGATAGTTCAACACATAAAATTAACTATTACAATGTACCACCTGCTATGAACTATACCAGGCACTGAGGATACTGAAATGAAGACATGAGCCCCATCCTCCAGAAAATCGCAAAAGTAAAACGAGGAAACTCAGAGTGCCTATCTCACAGGGAAATTATAAGGAATAAATGGGGGGAGAAAAAGACTTTCGGCAGCCAACATCATCCCAGGTGTTAGCAGATGCCTAGAGAAGCATCCACACATTAAGACCCAAAGGGCAGATCAGTACCGGGTAGTATTTTTTCTAGATGATGAGAACAGTCTTATTTTCAGAGCAATTTCATACACTAAGCCACTACTGTAGCCATCCCCTGGTACACTGTAAGAAGCCCTCACCAGAGAGAGATTTACTGCCATAAAAAATATTGCCCTGCTGGCCAGGAAAGCCGCAGTGCCTGCTGTACCCGTTGGAGGCCCGCTGCCTGCAGCCACACACACCAATCTAAGCAGGATTATTAAAGCATAAATCCCCATCGCTTGTCTCCCTCTCATTGGGCTGAAGCATCACCATGTTCATTAGCGGGAAATGTGAGGTTATATAATCTAATTTTTATAACTCTCCAAGGAGAGTGTGGGTCATACATTAGACTGAGAATTCAACCTTTAAAGATAAGGGGAATGTCATTTTTATTAAAAAGGACCACAAAGCATAATGAAAATTATTACCCCGAATAGGCAAAATAACCCAGAACCCACAGAAAGGAGTGCTTATAAATCTCTCTAATACTGTGGTTTCTGAAGCAGGAGTGCATATTAAGTAGCTCAAGGGCATTTTCCAGATCTCCCCAAATGGCACCTGGTCCCTGCACACAGACCCAGAAAGATGTGATGCTGTGCACCTCTGTGACTGGCAGGAAGCTGCTGGGCCCCATGCACTCTCTGCAGGGGCTGGTGTCAGGGTAGACCTGTGGCTGCCCCAGCTCCCCTCATGCTAGAAGAGCTGAGCAGGCCCAAAGAACAGTCAGCATGAGAAGACTGTGTGGCTCACGGGGAAGAATGGTACTCAATGACGGTTTCAGACCTTGGAGCACAGGGGGTGGATGCTCCCTCCTATCTCTGTGCGAGCGGATGGTCATACCCCCAGGGTCAGATGAAAGTGCTCCAGGCTCAGAAGCCACCTTAGGCTTGGGCTCTGAGCCACCCACAGGAGCCATGAGTACTTCGTCCATCTGCTTATGTGTTTAAGGGACCCTACAACAAGTGTACAGAACTATCCCTCACAGCCAGGATCTTCTTGCTCTGCACAGAATCAAGAGATTTTAGAACACATCAAAGAGTCAAAAGCTGTTACCTCCCAAAGCAAACTGTTGGTTTCTCTGGCACTCTAGGTTACCAAGTCACCAGGGGGTTGAATACCCCTGAACTTTGGCTATGTACTCCATCACGGTCAGATGTGAGGCTTCCCCCATGGGCTGCTCTCTTCTTTGTCTGTTGCCTGGACCCTGCCCCTGCAAAGAGGGGGTGCGATCCCCTGAATTAAATCTAGCCCTTCATCCACCTCCACCTCCTTCATCCTGCCCTCTCCTTAGACCTGGCCACCTGCATTTGCCAGTGTCCTACTCTCTGGGTGAAATCCTTTTCTGAGTGAGTCTTGCTGCCTGCTGAGAACCCCTCTGAATGCATCTGCCTCTATGCCTGTGGTCTGAGGCTGCTGTGCTACCCTCGGTTTGGCTCCTTGGGGCACCCAGCACCCAAACAATACTCAGCATCAAGGAGCAGGTCTCAGTCACTATTTGTGGGTCGATTCCATCAAAATCCATCACTGTTGCAGAAAGGCCCAAATGGGAACAGAAGAAAGAAACCAAAATTGAAATTCGTTTTTCCACATGTTCATGGGTGTTGGAGACAGCACCATCTCAGCTCGGCTCAAGGGAGAAATTCAGGATCCAAAGAGAAGAAGAAATGGGAGCTGAGGTGAGCAGGCCCAGCTCCAAGTGCACCGCCAGTCTCCCACCCTCCTAACCAGAGCTGCTCAGGCAGGAAGTCCTGCTTCAGCTAATCTAAATCTTTCTTGTTGCAGTTTAAACCAATTTCCTGGGCAGCCCGATGCGCTTTTCAGCAAGGCCACATGGGTGGCAATTATCTTGGAGTGGCTATTACAGGCAGGCTTCGTAGATGACAGCCTTTTAAGTTTTCAGAAGTGTATGTGTCTTTATTCCATGCCATATGGACTTCCTCCTCTGCTGTGCTGCAGTTTTAAAAACCCATCTTCTAGCTTACCTACTTGAAATACATTTATCCGTTGAAATAGTCAGGACATCAAGTAAAACTATGAATGCAGCTTCAGATCAATATCCCAGCAAACGGGCACTAAGCCAGAATGCTTCCTGCTCACACCTCAGAGCAAACCTGAGCAGAGCTCACGCAAGGATTTTCCAGACCTTCATTTCTCTAAATCCTTGAAATCCTGAGTCCAGAGACTCTCGATGAAATCCAGAAATGAATGCTTCTAGCCAGGTTGTCCTGAGACAGTATGTTTCCTTAAGACACTCCATGCATTTAGAGTAATACCTTCT
>RJWT010054250.1:0-10311 GCA_004365215.1 Cuniculus paca
GGGTGCACCGCAGTGGCTGAACCTTCAGACTGGCGCTTGTGTTGGCACACAGCAAAAGGGTCAGGCTGACCGTCTAGGGCTTGTGCCCCGGCAGTGCCTTTTCCTCCTGCGTGTATCGGTTCCGCTCAGCATCTCCTTCCAGAAGAGACCGATTGCATCACAGGTGGACACTGGTTGAGCGATGTGTCCTTCTGCCTTCATGAATTCCATGAGTTCTTTCTTGTAGGCATCTGCAGGGGCCTTGTCAGAGCTGGAGGTCTCGTCCTGTCTTTCCACACTGCGGGTGCCACTTCCCTTGTGGAATTTATCCAACCACATCATCACCCGCCAGCTGTCTCTCACTCAGCCACACTAACAAAAGTTTCCCACCTCTTCCAGCATTTGCGTCCCCTGCTTGGTCAGCATCATTGCTCCTTTTGCCACATCGGCTCCTCTGATGGCATCTTTCTTTAGTCTTCAAAGTAGTCGAGATTGTCCACTTCACCATCCTCTACTCCAAAGCCAGATCAGTCACGTGAATGCAACACACAAGCTTTTCTACAGTTTCCTTCTTCAGTTCAGTGGTTACTTTCTTCAGGGCCTTCTTCTCATCATTCTTGCTGCTACGTTCATTGCTGCTCCTCACGTTCTCATCACCTTCGTGAGCACTCTGCCCTTCCTTTTCCCATCCTGCTTGCCCTGCACTATTTTTGAGTGCTCTGTGTGCTAAAAGGCACACAAGAAAGCTTCACAGCAAGTGTGCACAGGTCTGTCTGTGACCACATTCACGGGTCACAGTGGGGAAGAGGGCCACAGTCATGTGGATCACCCAATGTGGAGCTTGGGAATGGAAGCAAAATTTTGCCATGTGCTTCTGTTCGTGAACCATTGCAAACAGAAGCATTCATGAGCTAAGGTGCAGTATTACTACACTGCCTAATGACACAAAGATACAGCTGAAATTTCCTCTCATCCCCAGCACTGTATTCGTTACACGTGTTGCATAATAGTTTAACTGCACTTATTTGGAAATATGTATGTACATAAAGAGTAAAGAAGCAAAGTTACATAAAATTATGTCCTTTACTATAAAATTAATAATCATAGCAATAACAATTTGTACTAATACAGCAATTCATAGCTTGCAGGCTACTTTGGCATATGATTTATTACGATAGATAAAATTGCCATGTGTTTAGTAAAGCGGCAAGAGTGAGTCATTTGCAGAAATATAATTGGAAAGCAATCTCATACCTGCTAACCAACTTCCCTTTAGACTGTTATTGATATTAAGTTAAATATCTTTCTGGCCAAAATTAGTCAGTTAATTGTGATCATACATGGTGCACAACCAAGGGCAAACACGTAATTTTGATTAGTGACATGATTCAACTCATTAAAAGAAGAATAATTTCACAATTATCATTATAATTGCCATTTAAAACTTAATATGCATTTAACATAGTGTACATCTTATTCAGTTTGACTTTCTACATTCATTCTATTCTAGATATGAGACTTAACATATGATTTAACAAAGAACAAAGACAAAATGTTAAGTATGAAGAAGCCTCAGGGAATACATTTATGAAAGTTACATTGGAATCTGATCAACTGTCCCAGTTAAAGTCCTAATATTTTCCAAGCTTGCAAGAAATCACTTAGTATTTTACTTTTAGGGAGTGAGCTGCTCTTTGAGATTGGGCAGTGCCGTGCAGCAGCGCAAAGGCAGTGTGGAGAGGGCAGAGTGGGAAGCATCATCATGCCGACCCGAGAAACATAGCCAGTCTGACAAAATAAAAAACTTTTAGAGACTCGCAAAATCTGGGACAATCCCTTGTGACCAGACCTGCAGTACGAGAAGTGGTAAAGGGAGCGGTGAGACGTGACCTAGAAGGAATGAGCGTTGTCAGAAATGGCAGTGTGTCTCTAAAAGTTTATTTTCATTTTGTTTTTGAAAAATATTTGTCCTAGTGATTAAATTCAAAGATGATTGCTTTTCCTTTTGTGGTTCTAAAATCGCCACTCTTTCTTGTTTGTTTATTTGTTTTGGGCTTATATTTTTTCTAATGAGACTTTTCCAGTACTGCAGACTGAGTGCAGGGCCTTCCCACTGAACTACACTTCCAGTTCTTTGTACATTTTTTTTGAGACAGGGTCTAAGTCAAAAGTTTCCCAGGGTAGGTTTTAACTTTGGATCATCCCACCCCGGCCTCCCGGGTGCTGAGATTGCAGCCGTGCACCTGTAGGCCCAGCTTGATGAGGCAACTTTCTCTCTTACCTTCTGGCATTACTCAAATCTTTCAGCTTTCATGTGGTGACATGCTTTGGGGTGGGGGTCATAGTTCAGTGGCAGGGTGTTTTCGCCTATTTTGTGCCAAGGCCCTGGGTTTGATCCCAGGCTCTACACAAAAATAAAAATAAAAGCATAATATGCCTTTTTCCCTAGCTGCTTTTGATACTCTCTCTCTCTCTTCCTTGTGTTCAGTAATTTTAGTATGAGGTGCCTGCTAGCTTTCCTTCCTTTTTTTTTTTTTTTTGTGCTTGTATGCTTTTGAGCATTTTGGAACTCTGGGATTAAAGTTTTCTCAAATTTGGAAAAAGAACTGGGCATTGTTTCTTCATGTACTCCCCTATCTCCGTGGCATTCCATTTGTCACTTAGTTGGCCCTGTTCCACAGCTCACTGACAGTATTTCTGGTCTTATTTTGTGAAATCTCTGTTATATTTTGCATTTTTTTTCTTTTCTTGTCTCATCTCTTTCCTTTCCTTTCTTTGTTTTCTCTTCTTCAGTGTCTTGAGGGTTACTACTTCTTTGGTCTATACAGGTGCATGTTGTTTGTTACATCTAATACATTTTCCAGTTTGGATATTGTATTTTTTATTTCTAGAAGTAAGTTTAAGACAGTCTGTATCAGTCTTCTCTACCTTGCTTGTTTTTTACAAAAGTTTGATCATATAAAACATAGTTCTAATACCTGTTTTTATTTTTGGCAGTGTTGAAGATTGAACTCAGAGCTTTCAGACTGATCTACATTCTCAGGCTCATTTTTTAATTTAATTTTCATTTTGTTTTAAGACAGGGTCTCATTAAATCAACAAGTTAACTAGGTTGTGCTCAAACCTGAGATCCTCTTGCCTCAATATGCCAAAGTGCTGGGATTATAAGCATGCTCCACTACACCCCCTAAAATAGCTATTTTATCTTCTGTGTCACTTTGGGACCTGTCTACTGATTGTTTTTCTCAAAATTATTAGTTGTATCTTTCTGATTCTTTGTATATCTACTAAGTTTTGATGAGTTGCTGATCATTGTGAATCTATGCTGTCCAGTGGCTATTTTGAACTTTATTCTAGGACACCCCTAGATTGCACTCTAGAAGTTTGCTTTAAACTCTGCCTTGAGTACAGAAAGAATTGGTTCTCATTGATGGCCAAGCTTTTGAGGACTCTCAACTGTCTTTTATGGTACATTTTGATTTTTCCATTTTCTTCCCATGTTATAATGTTTTGTGATTGCTCCTACGAAAATGTTTTAATCTTCATGAATCGAGTTGATGAATTTTATGGTATGCTGCTTATCCTATGTTTGATTGTTGTTCTTCTTAACATTCGCATATTTGATCTACCTGGTACTTATCTTGAGGTTAGAATAAAACTGGGAATCCAGTCTAAAGGCCAGATGGTTGTGTAAAATCACTGATCTGTTTTTTGCCCTCTTTGTGAAATACAGGCAGTCCACACTTAGGATGATTCGACCTACAATCTTTGGTCTTACAATGGTGAGAAAATGATATGCATTTAATAGAAACCGCTTTACATTTTGAATTTGGATCTTTCTCTGAGCCAGCGTTCCGTGGTGCGGTCCTTTCTCTCAAAGCTGCTGCTCCCAGCGCAGGCCCCAGGGAGCAGGGAAGCAGCGACCCACCAACCTCGCTGTGCTGCCCCACGGGGAGGCTGGGGGCTCGGCAGTCAGGCACGTTCGATGTGATGCTTCCGTGATGTCTTTCACCTTGTGACGACTGTGTCCGGAAAGCGCATCACAGGCGCAGGAGCATCTGCGTCCCTGTCATTATTGACTATGACCGGCTCTATTTCTGTTTTTCCTTCTGTTTGTCTCATGGTTCCTTAATTCTGCTCCAGTCTGTGTTTGTAGATTCTTCTACCAAATTGTCCTGTCCTCGCCCTCAATTTTCAAGATTTTTCTAATCTCCCTCTGTTCCCTCCAGGTTTATTCGTATGAATTTAAAAGTGAATTCTACTTTTTTTTTTTTTTTTTGTCTTTTTGAGACAGGGTCTCTATCCAGTTCAGGCTGCCTTCAGCTCACTTTGTACCCTGGCTGGCTTCAATCTCACAACAGTGCCCCTATCTTAGTCTCCCGAGTGCTGGGATTACAGACATGTACTACTACGCCTGGCTGAATTCTCCTTAAAGGACTGAAAGTTTCCTTTGGGAACATGGGAAGAATTTGGCTGATATTTTACAGGAATTGAGGGAGCATTGACATCATAAGAATATGTATCTTCCAACTAAAAGAAAGCTCAAATTTGCTTATATTTTTGTGTGCCATATAGTCACATATTTTCATTTATTCACATATTGATATTGCTAATAGTTTCTGCACATAGCTAAATTCCTTTTAGATATTTTTACTGTTGTTTTTAAGTTAATTTTGTTTTATTTTTCTGTGTTGATATATATGAGCAATTATAATTTTATGAATCAATTTTGTCATGTTATAAACAAACATTGTTTATAACACTTTCAGTTGTTTGGAGATTTTCTAGTTATTCCATCCTTTCATTTTTTGTTTATTCTCTTTTGTCAAAATGCTGGGGCTGTTTCTATGTCTTGTATTCTATTTTACCGGCCCTTGTGTCTATTTTTGTGCCCGTGTCATGCTGCTGTTATCACAGTAGCTTTGCACTATAACTTGAAATTATGATTGTGATGCCTCTCACCTCAATCTTTTTCTCAGAATTACTTTGGCTATTCTTAGTATCTTCTGGTTGCTTATAAATTTTGGGATCTTTTTTCTAGTTCTGTAGAAAGTGCTGTTGGTGTTTTGACTGGAATTGCATTAAATCTATATATCATTTTTGTAAAATGGCCATTTGGATAATATTGGTTTTACCTATCCAGGAATAGCTATCTTTCCATTTTCTAGTGTTCTCTTCAATCTCTTTTTAAAGAGTACTATGGAGGTCTTTCACCTCCTTGGCTAGGTTAATTCTAGATATTTAATTTCTCAGAAGCTAGCATGAATGGAATTGTTTTTCTGATTTCTTGCTTGCTATGTTCATTACTGGCCTATGAGAATGCTATTAACTTCTGTGTATTGATTTTGTATCCTGCCACTCTGCTGAATTTGTTTACTAGCTCTATTAGCTCTTTGGGTCTTCTAAGTAAAGTATCATATCATCTACAAATAAAGATAGTTTGACTTTTTTTGCTACAAACATATACTAATGAACAAAAGAAGAGATCTAGCAACAGCTTCACAGCACAGTTCAAGTTCTGCTAAGGAAACTTCCAGGCATCACGAAGATTACTCGAGTACACAGGGCCTCACGCGCCTCATCTACAAGGTGGGAACAGCGATACCTGTCTCGCAGCATTTTCATTCATTCATATTTGTAAAACACATAGATAGTCCTGGTGCATAATAGGTTCGAAACAAATGTTTGTTATTGATGCTTTCTGCAAAGTGCTCTGTTAGCCTTTATGCAATAACTTCTGAACTTCAGTCATTTCTAACTTTTAATTCAATTTTTGGATATTTATGTCATCTGTAAAGACTTCATTATCTTCCTTTTATTCTGATTAGTGTTCTTATTCATTTAATTTGATTGGTTAGCTTTTAAAGAAAAGAAGTGTTAAGTTCATCAAACCTTTTTCTATTGTCAATTAAGTTTTGCTGGTCCCTTTTTATCATAAATGTAATCCATGAATCATTCTAATTATGTAGAATAGGCAAAAACGTACACAGGAAAAATACAGAAAAGTGGAAGACTCTCGCTGTCTCTCTAGAGGTTTCATTTGTTTTGCACCATCCCCTCTGCTGTTAAGTGTGTGCAGCCATGTTCATGTCTCCACCTGTGAGTGCATTTTACGTGAATAGGTATTGTTCTGCAGTGTTCTAGTTTACTTCACAGTACGTCTTAGCAAGATACTTAGTGCCACATAGGCAGACCAACCTGCTTCTTGCGACAGCTTCCTCCCACTGCATTGCAGTGCCCCATACAGAAGCACTTTCGTACTATAAGATACTAGAAATGCCAATACAGAAGGTCCTGCATGCTATGTGTGACTGTTAAGGACAGGTCTGGCAGTGGAACTGATCCATTAGAGAGCACATCAGTCTTAAACTGTGGTACCTACTGCTTTCCAATGAGTGTCCACAATTGCAGAACCACCAGTACTTTCTGAGGAGAGTAAAATAGCTCCATTCAGTCATGAATGATCTGTTTTGCCAGGGGAATAGGTAAATGATGTTTACTTTTTATTTAGTTTGCATTTTCTCCAGATCGTTTAATAGATATCTGAATCTGAATGGGAGCTGCCTTTCTCTCTTTCCTCCCAACGGAGCAGGACCATTTGGTGAATTCGGTTCCCAGCAATCACTCGCACTTCACAGGATGCGTTCCTGGTGGTCAGTGACAGTTTTCTTGCTTTTGGCTGCCTCTGATCAGCTGCTGCACTGCTGACTTGGCTCCAATCCCGCTTGTTGAAAAATTTAAAGTGAGCAGTAGACTCAGATTCACTACTTCCTGGTGTCTCCCTGCGTTCAGGCACTACCAGTGCTAAATGAAGGGTATTCTCCAGTTGGTGCCTGCTTCCTTCTCACCTGTCTCATGTGATCTCTGACCTAAGTCTAGTCTTATGTTCCTCTGAGCTTTTTTTCAACAGGGCCCCATCTTTAGACATGTTCTCAAGAACCCAAACTTAGCCGGAATGTACTACCCTTGAAATCTAATCACCACCCCTACCTGATCAAATTCCTCACCTCCCACCACCAGATGATAACTGTTCACCTCTGCTTACCTTCAGTGAGAAAAATACTATGTATGACTTGCAAAACATTAACTCGAATTTTTTACCTTTCTCACCTTCTCCTACCTAGCATTTTGACCCTAAATCTCTAAATTTTCCTTACTGTATTCAGAGTTATGACCAATCTCTCTATTGTAGAACTCCTGTAACAGTTTGCCTGATCAAAGTTGGCTTTGATAATTTTTTCATCAAGTCTAATTCTTTTATTCAGAAGGATTCTTTTCTTAAAAAAAAGTGCTCACCATTGGGCTGATGGTGCCTTTGGAGATCTAGAGCTCATTCCTGTGATGGAAAGTCCTGCTTGGAATCATGAGAGTTTGCTTAGCTCCAGTTTCTTTCAGTTTGGTCCAAAACATCATTCCACCAATGTGATGTGCTGTGGACTGTCAGTCTGATTAATTAAAGTACAGAAAGGTACCTCCTTGAAAATTCATCTTAAAGAGTTTTGTGAGTGGACATTTTTGTCAGTAGCCTGAGAAGCACTGGCACCTTTGATGGTCACTAAGACCACCTTATTTAAAATAAGTATTCTTGATTTTCAGCACCCAGAAATTCTGATTCAGATGGTTCAAAGTAGAACAAAAAAGCTCCAGGTAATTCTGATGGTTGACCAGGTCTACAACTTTGGTAATATTGGCAACACAATTACATGTAGACTGCAAATTTTTGCTTTATCATATCCAGTTCTACCTATTGGTCCTAGTTGTCTTTGCTTACTTATGTGTTTGTAATTCCATTTTTAATATCTCAGTAGGAAAGTCTCATTGAGAAAAGGAACAAGGTTCTATGTAATACTGAGAGGAGTCAAGGCATTTTCATAGAAAGAAATATAAATAGTTCTATGATTAAGTGCAAAAGGTATATCTTACTAAATTTGCATACTTTTCATTAACAAATATTTGTTAATTAGGGGAACAAATTAGATCACAAGTGGAAAAAAATATTTTCTCAGAGTTCTAAATTGAAATGTGCCAAAAATGCCAAAGGCTGATAAAACTTGGGCCCTAATACAACACTGCAGTGTGGAATGGAGCTGGCGCCCTAAAGCTGGGCAATTATGAATACCTCCTGAAATACACATTAAGTTCTCTGCAAAGGACCTGCAGCCTCTCTAAACCAGGCACTGCGAGCAACACTCCAGTTGACAAGATGTGAACATTATCTAGCCTTCTCTTCACCTGTCTGACTATCAAATTTTCAATGAGGATGAAGAAAAAAATCTACTTTCAGAAACAGTAAGCATCACATCCAGGCATACAGCTCAGCAGCACTGCACCTGCCTGGCCTGGCAAACGCAAGGTCCTGAGTTTGATTCCCAGTACCAAAAAAACGAAAACAAAACAAACAAAAAAAAGTAAGCATCGATTGAACTTGTTCCACAATTTTCTTTAAATTTTCATAAGGATATGCAAAGAACATTATAGTTGCATATTCTAATATAGATATTAGTAAGAAAATCAATTTTCTCACTACAGTCCAGATAGAAGATACAAAATTCAGGATTCACAAAGTTAAATAGGATGGCAAGAAATAACTAAATTGATTGTGTTAGGTCTATATATTTGGTTACAACCTTTCGTTTTTCTAATAATTTGACTGTTTGAAGTGTCACATGTGATATTATAAGGATATGGTGTGGTTTGGGACAAAAATGTCCACCAAAGGCCTCATGCACTCATAGGCAGGGGTTGCAGAAAGTGATTGGATCATGGAGATGCTGTGCTCATTGATGGAATCATCATGGAATTATCATGTGCTCATTGATGGAATCACCACCAGCAGCTGAGGGTCAGTGAGCAGCTGAGGGTACTGTTGGAAAATGGGGCCTGGAGAAGGGGTGGGTCACTGAAGGGTCTGTTTCCCTCCTTGGGTCCTTCCTTTGCTCTTTTAGCTTCCTGGCAACCATGACATAAGCAGGTTTCTTCTGCTATACCCCTCTGCCATGTTGTTTCTGCCCTTGAGCCTATCTTCTTCTGAAACCTGGATGGAAGCCTCCCTAATGCTACAAATCTTGCATCTGGCATCCCTGTAAAATCAGGACCATGTGGATGATGCCAACGTATGCCACCAGTTTGAAGAATAGGCAGGTCCCCTTGAGTCATGGCTGCAGTGATCTATGAGTGGATTTCCTGGATGACTAAGCACTGTTAATTGAATTCTGGGCAACTAGTTCCCTAGGCAGCCTTTCCTGAGCAAGATGTCTTGGGGCTCTTTTAAAGCAGTCTTTGACCTTTGCAATAATGAGCCTGTGAGAGATGGGATCTTTTCCTACCATTTCAATATAAAGCACTTGGTTTCTTTTTAATGTTAAACTTGTTAGCAACCAACCTCTCCTCTTCTCCATATATGCATGTACTTCTTTTTTAGGGAAAATGAAAACATTTCAAGTGGGTCTTTTGCTCCAGATTGTCAGTGTAAATCTGATTAAAAGACATCAACAGTATCCATGCCACAGTCTGAATGTTGGGCTACCATGAAATTTCCTCTACCAGATTAATTAACCTGCCACCTTAATCTTGGTCAGCTATCAACTCTCAGGAGATGAGCAAAATGTAGAAAAGTTTTCTGCCAGAGCATAGCACACATGGTCTTGAGTCCAACCATCTGTGGAGTGCTTGTTCTCAACGGAAACCCCCTGAGCCTGGTCTTTACCATCTGCATTTCTAATCTGCATTCTGGTCCTCTGAGCACTGGCCAGAATCTGCTATCAAACTTGGCTTACAGCATTCTAGGGCCTCTTTAGCAGGCATCCACAAACCTTTCCACATGGTTTCTTCCCACAGTTCATGTCCAAAGACTTCTTCACTACACGGACAGGTAGCAATCATAGGAATCTTTCTTAGTCACTTTCTTGTCACAGAGATACAATACCTGACACCCACAATTTAAAGGAGAAGAGGGTTATTTTTAGGTCACAGTTATAGTCCATGCTCTTCAGGCTCCAGGGCAGAAATGACAGAGCAGGAGTTCATAATGGAGAAAAGATGATTATCTCACGGTGGCTAGGAGGCAGAGACAGCAAAAGAAGGGTCCAGAGGAGGAGATATATCCTCCTCCCCATGACCAAGCCTTTCCAGCCAGGCCCTACCTCCCAGCAGCACATGCTCAGTTACTGAAATCATCAGAGTCCATTGATGACTATGGTGCCCCCATGATCCACCCACCTGGCACAAGCCCCACCTGTGAGTTCATGAGGCCTTTGGGGAACATGCTTGATCCAAACAACAATAGCTAGTAATTATATCAGCATAAAGAGTGTTTTAGTAAATAGAATACAA